>JASUUJ010000302.1:0-192592 GCA_030449895.1 Citrus mangshanensis | reverse complement strand
GTTGTCTTCGTTCAGTTACATATTGCTGCTGTTGGCCTCTTTTTGCAGCAGCACTGGGAGGCCAGCCTGCAAAGTCTCGGGCCATTCCGAGTCAGGCGGGTGAACCGCCCCATACCCACAAGCCCCATAGCCCACCCGTTTTTAGCCATTTGGGAGGTTTTGCTTTTGAACTTGAGTGCTAATTTTTTGTCTTGCAGCTGTGCCCGTGGCCTATTTTGCGACACGGAGACACCTTCGCAAAGTCTCGGGCCATTCCAGGTCTAGGCGGATGAACTTCAGCACTTTTGCCTTACCACCAAGGCTATGGCATCACGCGTTTTTTGGCCATTTAGGGTTTGGCACCCAGACTTAGGTATAATTTTTGACTCGGCTGTACCAGTAGGCTATTTTACCATTTACCACGGAGACATACGCAAAGTCTCGGGCCATTCAGGTCCGGCCGGACGAACTTCTTCACCTTGCGCCCACCAGGCTGCAGCCACCGTTTTTGGCCATTTGGGGGTGCTGGCACGAACTTCAGGTGCAAATTTTTGGTGTGGATGTGCCCAGTGGCCTAACCACGCTTTGGGGCCGCTCTGCAAAGTCTCAGACAGCTCCAGTCAGTGAGATGGACTTCCATACATCCCACCTTTCAAGGCTATAACCCCACCCGTTTTTGTGTTGGGGTTTTGGCACCCCTGAGGCTTTGGGTGCTAATTTCTGTGTGACTGTGCGCCGTGGCCTATTTTGACACCGCGGGCGCCTGCGAAGATCTACCTGGGCCATTCAGGTCGGCGGACCGAACCTGTTGCGCCTTCCTGCAAGGCTGCAACCCACCGTTTTTTAGCCCATTTGGGGTTTGGCACCCGAACTTGGACGCTTGCTAATTTTTGTATCTTGGCTGTACCGTGGCCTATTTTGCGACGCGGGCGCCCGCGAGTCTCGGGCCATTCCGAGTCTGAGGCGGACGAACTTCGCCACGCCCCCACAGAGCTATGACTCACGCGTTTTGGCCATTTGGGGGTTTGGCGCGAACCCGGGTGCTAATTTTATTTCGGCTGTGCCATTACGGCGTGTGCACAGCACGGAGCCGCCACATGAGTCTGGAGCCTTTCAAAGTCCGGACCAGGCCATGCGCCGCCCGCCCAAGGCTGCCCACCCGTTTTTGGCCATTTGGGTTTAGCTTTGTTCCGGGTGCTGAACATTTTTAGGCTGACTGTACCGTGTGGCCTCTTTTGCCACCACGGGCCGCCCGCGATGTCGGCCATTCGAGTCTGAAGGACGAACTTCGCCCCACGCCCCCCACAAGGCTATAGCGGCGTTTTTGGCCATTTGGGGGTTTTGCTTTTGAACTTGGTGCTAATTTTATTTCGGCTGTGCCCGTGCTTCTTTTGCTTTTAAGCGATGCCGCCAAAGTCTGGGCCATTCCGAGTCAATGATGACTCTTACGCCCAGCAATTGCCCTAGTTTTTGCCAGCCCAGAGTTGCGCGACCTTCTGGTGATAAATAATTTTTGTCTGTGACAGTGCCGTGGCCTATTTTTTGGCACCACGCAGGCCGCCCATAAAGTCTCGAATACCATTCGGAGTCGGCGGATGAAACTTATTACGCCCTTCCCACCAGGCTATAACTTCACCCATTTTTTAATGCATTTAGAGTTTGGCACCCGATATCAAACAATATTTTGAGCGTGACTGTGTGGCCAGCCTATTTTCAGTTTCCACCAGGCACCCTGCAAGGTCAGTTCGTCAGATCTTAATGCGGTGAATTCTTCGCCCTCCTGAGACTATTACCGTTTTTAACCGTGGGAGTTTGGCATGCCCCGACCTTGGAGTGCTAATTTTCAGAATGTGGCTATTGCCCGTGGCCTATTCCCCCAGCCTGAGACGCTTATAATATCAGACATTCGAGTCAGCGGATAAAAATTTCTTCGCTTTTACTGGCTATAACACCTGATTTTGGCCATTTTTCGGCATAGGGGTTTTGGCACCCGACTGGCAGGCACTAATTTTTGTGTGACTTTGCCAGGCCTATTTTTGGCACTAGAGCCGCCATAAGTCTTGGGCAGTCCGAGTCAATGGACAGACTGACCACGCCCCCATAAGCCTGTACATCAGATTTTTGTAGCCACATTTTAGGGGTTTCGCACCCCGACCTTCGTCACACAGCTAATTTTTTCTGCGGCCGTGCCCGTGGCCTGTTTGGCGCTGCTGGAGGGGCGGCAAATCTCGGGCCATTCGGAGTCGGCGAACCGTACGCGCCCCCACCAGGCTACAGCCACCCGATTTTGGCCATTACGGGGTTTTGGCGGCGACCTTGGCGAGAACTGAATTTTAGGCCTGGCTTTGCCGTGGCTTATTACCAGCTCCCAGGGCGCCCGCAAAATCTCCGGGCCATTCGAAGGTCGGGCGATTGAACCATTACGCCCCCACTGGGCTTATAGCCCACGATCTTTGGCCATTTTCCGCTGGGGGACTTTGTTTTGACCTTGAACTAATTTTTGGAATGACTATGCCGTGGCCTATTTTAACTCTACCAGGAGGCCACCCGCAAAGTCTGGGCCATTCCGGAATCAATGGACCGAACCCAGCCACGCTCTCCACAAGGCTATAGCCCACCGTTTTGCTTTCATAGAGGTTTTGGCGCCCAAACCTTCGAGTAATTTTTTTTCGCGACTGCATGGTAGCATATTTCCGTACCATGGAGGCCGCCTGCAAAGTCTCTGTGCATTCCGAGTCAATGGACGAACCGTGCGCCCCCACAAAGCGCAACCACCACTGGCCCATTTGGGTGGTTTGCCCGACCTTCGGGCGCTAAAGATTTTTAGACATGGCTGTGCCGTGGCTATTTTGCCACATAGGCTGCCATATTAACTCAGGCATTCAGTTCTGGCGATTGGTCGCCTTCCACAAGGCTATAGCCCACTTTCGATTTTAGCCATTTTTCAGCTGAAATTTTACCCATTGTGGAGCGCTGCCTGGTGCATAGTAGCCAGCGCTGCCCGTGGCCTGTTTGCAACACGAACGCCACACAAGTCTGGGGCCATTCCGAGTCCGGACGAACGCCCGCGCCGCCACAAGGCTGCTGAACCACCACGTTTTTAGCCATTTGGGGGTTTTGCTTTTGAACTTAGTGCTAATTTTTGAAGCCAGCTGGCGCATCGAGCTATTTTGCTACACCGCGAGCCGCCCGCAAAGTCTCCAGCCGGTCCGAATCTGGCGGACAGACTTCCTTACGCGCCCCACAGGCGCATATGTACGCGTTTTACCATTGTGGCCATTTAGGGGTTTTGCTCTCTGAACTGAGATTTAATTTTTCATCTCTGACTGTGCCGTGGCCTATTTTAGCACACGTAGGCCCCATAAAGTCTCGGGCCATTCCGAGGTCAGTGGCGAACCCATACGCCCCCACAGGCTGCCACCGTTTTTGGCCATTCGGAGAGTTTGGCACCCCCGACGGGTGATAATTTTTCAATGCGGCGGCGGTGCCCATTGGCTATTTTGGCACCGCAGGCCGCCCATAAAGTCTCGGGCCATTCGAGTCAGTGAGATGAACTCCCTTACGCCCCCACAAGGCTATAGCCCACCGTTTGGCCATTTGGGGATTTTGGCACCCCGACCTTGGTGATGTTTCTATTATCTAACGTGAGGCTATAATCCCTTAGCCTATTTTACCCCACTTTCTGGGAGGTGCCCATAAAGTCTCGGGCCATTCGAGTCAATGGGCAGAACCATACCCCCCACCAAAGCTCACCAGCCCACCCCGTTTTTGCCATTTGGGGGATTACGCACCCGACCTTCGGGTGATAATTTTTGCGGCAGTGCCCGTGGCCTATTTTTGGCGCTGCGGGGCGCCGTAAAGTCTCGGGCCATTCCAGATCAGGCGGATGAACCTTGCCGCCCCCACAAAGGCTGTGCCACTTCCCGTTTTAGCCATTTGGGAGGTTTTGCTTTCCCAGACCGGCGCTAATTGCAGGCGCGGCTGTGCCCATTAGCCTATTGGCACATGGAGGCCACCCGTGAGTCTCGGGCTATTCAGTCACAAAGTGAGACTGATCTTCATGCCCCACCAAGGCTATAGCCACTCGTTTTTGGCCATTTGGATGGTTTTGGCACCCCGACCTTGGGGCAGCTAATTTTTAGGTGCGGCTGTGCCACGTGGTCTATTTTGGCAGACGGAGGCGGTCCCCAAAGTCTCGGGCCATTCGATAATCAGCTGACCAGAACTTCGAAGCCACGCCCTGTGAACTGTAAGCCCACCCGATTTTTTGGCCATTTAGGGGTTTGCTTGTTTGGTAATTTTGGAGTGTGGCTATTGCCGTGGCCTATTGCAGCACCACGGAGGCCGCTCTGGCAGAGTCTCGAGCGTTCCGAGTCCGGCGAAGATGAACTTCTTCGCCCTCCCACAAGGCTATAGCCCACCCGTTTTTGGCCATTTGGGGGTTTGTGCCCAGACTGAGATTGCCTAATTTTTGGGCGCGGCTGTGTCAAGCCTTCTTCCAGCACACGGAGGCGCCCGTCAAAGTCTGGTGTTCGAGATCCAGTAGACGAACTTTCCGCCCGCCCCCACCAAGGCTGTTGCCCACCGTTTTTGGCCATTTGGGGGTTTGGCACCCCCGACATTCGAATTACTAATTTTTGTGGCTATGCCCGTTGCTTATTTTACAGCACATAGACGCCGCCAAAGTCTGGCAGGCCATACCCGATTCCAGTGGACGAACTTCGCCCGCGCTTACCCCACAAGGCATAAGCCCACCCGTTTTTGGCCATTTGGGGGGTTTGGCACCCGACCTTCGAGCGCTAATTTTTAGACGCGGCTATGCCCATTGGCCTGTTTTTAACACCGCGGGCCGCCACATGAGAGTCTCTGGCCATTCCGAGTCAATGAGACGAACTTAAGCCGCCCCACCAGAGCAGCCAGCCCCACCCGTTTTTGGCCATTTGGGGGTTTTGGAGCCTTCGACCTTGTTCGTATTTAATTTTAGCGGCTGTGCCCATGACTATTTTTAGCATACGGAGGCCAGCCGCAAAGTCTGGGCCATTCCTAGTCAGCGGGCGAACTTAGCCCTTTACCGGGCTATAGCCACCGTTTTGGCCATTTGGGGTTTTGCACACTACGACCTTCGGAAAAAATAATTTTAAGTGGCTGTAGCCATTGTGTCTATTTTGGAACACGGAAGCCGCATGCAAGTCTCGGAGCCCATTCCGAGTCTGGTGACGAACCCGCCCGCCTCCACCCAGGCTATAGCCCACCCATTTTTAGCCATTTAGGGGTTTTTTTTTTTTGCTTTTGACCTTGGGTGTATAATTTTTAGAGTGCTGACATGCCGTGCCTATTTGGCTACGGAGGCTACAAAAGTGTCCCGGGCCATTCAGGAGTCAGGCGGATGAAATTTCGCCCTTCCCGTGAATATATCCCTCTGATTTTAGCCATTTTCCTTTCCCAGAGGTTTTTGCTTTGACCTTGAGTATATAATAATTTTTAATGCTGACTTTGCAGAGAGCCTGTTTCCTTTTGAGACCGCCCGCAAGAGTGTGGGCATTCAGGTCGTGAGACCAGAACTTAGCCACGCCCCCACCAAGCCTATAGCCATCGTTTTTGGCCATTTGGGGTTTCGCACCAGGCTGTGTCGCTGTTTTTGCCTTAGCCGTGCCAGTAGCCTCTTTTTGCTTTGGAGGGCGGCGCAAGTCTCGAGCCATTCCCAGGCCAGCGGATGAACTTTCCATATGCACCCCCACCAAGGCCTATAACACCAGTTTTTGGCAACAGGGGTTTGGCTTTGTGGGCGCTAATTTTTTTGTGACGTGCCCATTAACCTATTTTTGGCTACAGGCGCCCTCACAAGTCTGGAACTGTCCGAATCCAGTAGTTGAACTTCGCCACGCCCCCACCAGGGATATAGCCCACCCGTTTTTGGCCATTTGGGGTTTTGGCACCCGACCTCCCGGGCGCTAGCATTCTGTAGCTGTGCCCGTGGCCCTGGCCTGACACCACGGGAGGCCATCTTCCATAGATCTGTTGTTCAGTCCCGTGGACGAACCGCCTTTACCAGGCTCCCAGCCCACCCGATTTTTGGCCATTTGGAGGTTTTGTACTGACGACCTTGGGGAGCTAATTTTAGGCACGCTTTGCCATGGCTTAATTTATTCAGGTGCTCCTGGGAATCTCGGAGCCATTTCCAGTCAGGCAGATGAACCAGCCCGCCCCCACAAGGCTATGTGCTGATCTTTGTTGTTTTTTTCATGGGGGTTTTCGCACCCGTATTGACCTTCGGGGCCTAATTTTGCAGTAGGCGACGGCTATGCCCGTGGCCTATTTTTTTGGCTACAGGCCACCCGCAAAAGTCTCGAGCCATTCCGAGTCCGGGCGGACGAACTTCGCCTTACGCCCCCACCAAGGCTATAGCCACCGTTTTTGGCATATGGGGGTTTGGCGCAGGCCAAAGGCGCTAATTTTTGTGCAGCTGCGCCCGTGGCATATTTTTAAGTCACACGGGGCTTTTACAAAGTCTCTGGCCATTCCGAGTCCGGCAGGCGGACGCTTACATACGCCCCCACAAAGCTATAGCCCACGTTTTTGGCCATTTGGGTGGTTTTGGCACCCGACCTTGGGCGACGAGCCAATTTTATGGGCACGGCTGTGCCGTGCCCTATTTTGGCACATGAGGTTGCCGCAATGTCTCGGGCCATTCCAGTCTGGCGGACAGTTCGCCACGCCCCCGCCAAGCTATAGCCCACTCGATTTTTGGCCATTTTCCGCTGGGGCATTTTTGCACCCGACCTTGACCGCGGGCACTAATTTTTAAGCGAGGCAATGCCCGTGGCCTATTTTTGGCACACGGAGGCCGCGCAAGTCTCGGGCCATTCCGAGTCCGGCGGACGAATCTCGCCCACGCCCCCACAAGTAGCTATAGCCACCCGTTTTTGGCCATTTGGGGGTTTTGGCATTGACCTCACGGGCGCAAATTTTTGCAGGCGGCTGCGCCATGGCTATTTTTGACACACGGAGGCCGCCCGCAAAGTCTCGGGCCATTCCGTGTCCGGCGGACGAACTTCGCCACGCCCCCACAAGGCGCTATAGCCCACCCGATTTTGGCCATTTTCCGCTGGGGTGTTTTGGCTCCCGACCTTCGGGGCGCTAATTTTTGGCGCGGCTATGCCCGTGGCCCTTAGTTTTTTTTGCCACGGAGGCCGCCGCAAACTCTCGGGCCATTCCGAGTCCGAGCGGACGAACCGCCTCGCACGCCCCACCAAGGCATAGCCCACCCGTTTTTGGCCATTTGGGGTTTTGGCACTGACCTACGGGCGCTAATTTTGCGCGGCTGTGTCCGTGGCCCTATTTTGAAACACGGAGGCCGCCATCGCAGTCTCGGGCCATTCAGAGTCCTGGACGAAGCCGCCCCGCCACCAAAGCTATAGCCCACCCGTTTTTGTCCATTTGGGTGGTTTTGGCACCCCGACCTTTGGGCGCTAATTTTTGGCGGCTGTGCCCGTAGCCTATTTTGCACACTTACGGAGGCCGCCCGCAAAGTCTCGGGCCATTCAGTCTGAGGCGGACGAACTTCGCCACGCCCCGCTGTTAAGGCTATAGCCCACGCCGATTTTTGTCATTTTTTCCGCTTTTGGCTCCCGACCTTCAGGCGTTAATTTTTGGGCGCGGCTATGCCCGTGGCCTATTTTTGCCTGCGGAGGCCGCCCGCAAAGTCTCGGGCCATTCGAGTCCGAGCGGACGAACTTCGCCACGCCCCCACTAAGGCTATAGCCTACCCGTTTTTGGCCATTTGGAGGTTTTGGCTTTTTGAACCGGGTGCTAATTTTTGGAAGCGGCTCGCCGTGCAGCCTATTTTACCGCACGAGGCCGCTTGCAAAGTCTCGGGCCATTCCGAGTCCGGCGGGACGAACTTCGCCACGCCCCCAACTAAGGCTACAGCCAGCATTTTTGGCCATTTGGGGTTTGGCACGACGACCTTCGGGGCTAATAATTTTGGGCACGGCTTTGCCATTGGCTTATGTTTACAGCTCACGGAGCCGCCACGCAAAGTCTCGGGCCATTCCGAGTCAGGACGAGCCGCACGCCCCACAGGCTATAGCCCACCCGATTTTTGGCCATTTGGGGTTTTGCACGACGACCTTAGGGAGCTAATTTTTGGAGGCACGGCTTTGCCGTGGCTTATTTGGCTCACGGAGGCCGCCAAGCCCTCGGGCCATTCTCAGGGTCAGGCGGACCGCCCCGCCCCCCACCAAGGCTATAGCCACGCCGATCTTTGGCCATTTTCCGCTGGGGGTTTGGCACCCCGATCCGGGCCCTAATTTAGGGGCGCGGCTATGCCCGTGGCCTATTTTTGGCACACGGAGGCCACCCGCAGTCTCGGGCCATTCCGAGTCCGAGGCGGACGAACCCGCCACGCCTTCCCCACCAGGCTATAGCCACCCGTTTTTGGCCATATGGGGGTTTGGGCGCCCAAACCTTCGGCGCGCTAATTTTTGTCTGCACTGCGCCCGTGGCATATTTTTCACGGAGGCCGCCTGCAAAGTCTCTGGCCATTCCGAGTCCGGCGATGAGCGATAAGCCACGCCCCACCGCTATAGCCCAGCGTTTTTGGCCATTTGGGTGGTTTTGGCACCCGACCTTGGCGCTAATTTTTGGGCACGGCTGTGCCCCTTGGCCTATTTTTGGCACATGGGGCTGCCCGCAATGTCTCGACATTCGAGTCTGGCGGACGAAGTTCGCCACTTCCATGCTCAAGGCTATAGCCCCTGGATTTTTAGCCCATTTTTCCGCTTCAGGCTTTTGCACGACCTTGAACTAATCCACTTTTTGGGCGCGGTAATGCCAGCGATGGCTCATTTTACCAGCACTCGGAGGCCGCCCGCATAAGTCTCGGGCCATTCAGTCCAGCGGACGAACCGCCAATAACGCCCACCAAGGCTATAACCCACCCGTTTTAATGCCATTTGGGGGTTTGGCACCCCACTTTTGACCTACGGCGCAAATTTTCTTCGCGGCTGTGCGCCCGTGGCCTATTTTTGACACACGGAGGCCGCCATGAGATTTCGGAGCCATTCCGTGTCAGTGGACGAACCAGCCCGCCCCCACCAAGGCTATAGCCCACCCGATTTTGGCCATTTTTCAGGGTGTTTGGCACCCCCGACCTTGAATTTTCGGCGCTAATTTTTTTTAAGCGCTGCTATGCCAGTATTTCTTTTATTTTCCCGCCGTGATCACCACAAGGAGCCGCCCTTAAACTCTCGGGCCATTCCGAGTCCAGCGGACGACCACCTTCGCCCCACCAAGGCTATAGCCCACCCGTTTTTGGCCATTTGGGGGGTTTTGGCACCCGACTACGGCGCTAAATTTTGCGCGGCTGTGTCCGTGGCCTATTTTGAAACACGGAGGCCGCCCGCATAGAGTCTCAGACCATTCGAGTCCGAGTTGAACTCGCCACGCCCCCCACAAAGCTATAGCCCACCGCTTTTTTGTCCATTTGGGTGGTTTGGCACCCCGACCTTTGGGCGCTAATTTTTGAAGCAGCTGTGCCGTGGCTCTATTTTGGCACACGGAGGCCACCATGAAGTCTCGGGCCATTCCGAGTCTGAGCGGACGAACCGCCACGCCCCCCACCAAGGCTATAGCCCACTCGATTTTAGCCATTTTCCGCTGGGGGTTTTGGCTCCCGACCTTCAGGCGTTAATTTTTGAAAGCGCGGCTATGCCCGTGGCCTATTTTCCACGGAGGCCGCCCGCAAAGTCTCGGGCCATTCAGAGTCCGAGCGGACGAACTGCCACGCCCCACTAAGGTTATAGCCCACCCGTTTTTGGCCATTTGGGGTTTTGGCACCCACCAGAGTGCTAATTTTTGGCGCGGCTGTGTCCGTAGTCTATTTTGGCACACAGAGGCCGTCCGCAAAGTCTCGGGCCATTCGAGTCGGACGAACCATCCACGCCCCAGTGTAGCCCGCCCGTTTTTGGCCATTTGGGGGTTTTGGCACCCCGACCTTCGGGCGCTAAATTTTGGGCGGCTGTGCCATTGGCCTATTTTTGGCACACAGAGTCCGTCTGCAAAGTCTCGGGCCATTCCGAGTCCGAGCGGACGAACCTCCCACGCCCCCACCAAGGCTATAGCCACCTGATTTTTGGCCATTTTTCCGCTGGGGTTTTGGGACCCCGACCGGGCACTAATTTTTAGGCGCGGCTATGCCCGTGACCTATTTTTACACCGGAAGCCGCCCGCAAAGTCTCGGGCCATTCGAGTCCGAGTCCGGACGAAATTTCGCCCCCCACCAAGGCTATAGCCCACCCGATTTTTGGTCATTTTTCAGCTGGGGGGTTTTGGCACGCCGACCTTCGGGCGCTAATTTTTGGTCGCGGCTGTTCCTTGGCCTATTTTGCCCAGCACACGGAGGCCGCCCGCAAAGTCTCGGGCCATTCCGAGTCCGGCAGGGCCGAACTCGCCACGCCCCCACAAGGCTATAGCCCACCCGATTTTTAGCCATTTTCCGCTGGGGGTTTTGGCACCCGACCTTGGGCGCTAATTTTTGCAGCGGCTGTGCCGTGTCTATTTTGGCACGGAGGCCGCCCGCAAGTCTCGGGCCATTCGGAGTCCGAGCGGACGAACCCGCCCCCCACAAGGCTATAGCCCACCCGTTTTTGGCCATTTGGGGGTTTTGGTACCCCCGACCTTGGGCGCTAATTTTTAGGAGTGGCTGTGCCCGTGGCCTATTTTCACACCACGGAGGTCGCCCGCAAAGTCTCGGGCCATTCAGTCCGGCGGACAAACTTCGCCCACGCCCCCCACCAAGGCTATAGCCCGTTTTTGGCCATTTGGGGTTTTGGCACCCCACGGGTGCTAATTTTTTGAGCGCGGCTGTGTCCGTAGTCTATTTTGGCACACAGAGGCCGTCCATGAAGTCTCGGGCCATTCCAGTCCAGCGGACGAACTTCGCGCCCCCAGGCTGTTTTTGGCCATTTGGGGGTTTGGCACCACTGACCTTGGAGCCTAAATTTTGGGCGCGGCTGTGCCCGTGGCCTATTTTGCACACGGAGGCTGCCCAAAGTCTAGGGCCATTCCGAGTCCGGCGGACGAACGCCACGCCCCCACAAGGCTATAGCCCACCCGTTTTTGGCCATTTGGGGGTTTTGGCACCCTTGAGTCGCTAATTTTTGGGCGCGGCTGTGCCGTGGCTATTACAGCACACTGAGTCCGTCCCATAAAGTCTCGGGCCATTCCGAGTCTGGCGGACGAACACTACGCCCCCACCAAGGCTATAGCCCACCCGATTTTTGGCATTTTTACGGCTGGGGTTTTGGGACCCCGACCTTGGGCACTAATTTTTGGGGCGCGGCTATGCCCGTGACCTATTTTAACACCACGGAAGCCGCCCGCAAAGTCTCGGGCCATTCAGGAGTCCGGCGGACGAAATTCGCCCCCCACCAAGGCTATAGCCCACCCGATTTTTGGTCATTTTTCCGCTGGGGGGTTTTGCACCCGACCTTAGGCGCTAATTTTGGGTGCGGCTGTGCCCGTGGCTATTTTGCCCAGCACACGGAGGCCGTCCGCAAGTCTCGGGCCATTCGAGTCCAGGCGGACGAACCGCCACGCCCCCACCAAGGCTATAGCCCACCCGATTTTGGCCATTTTCCGCTGGGGGTTTGGCACCCCCGACCTTCGGGCGCTAATTTTTGGAGTGCGGCTGTGCCCGTGTCTATTTTTGGCACACGGAGGCCGCCCGCAAAGTCTCGGGCCATTCAGGTCAGCGGACGAACACGCCCCCACCAAGGCTATAGCCCACCGGTTTTTGGCCATTTGGGGTTTTGGCACCCGACCTTGGCGCTAATTTTTGGGAGTGGCTGTGCCCGTGGCCTGTTTTTCGCACCACGGAGTCGCCCGCAATGTCTCGGGCCATTCCGAGTCAGGCGGACGAACCGACGCCCCCACCAAGGCTGTAGCCCACCCGATTTTGGCCATTTTTTCCGCTGGGGGTTTTGGCACCCCAACTTTCGGGCACTAATTTTTGGGCGCGGCTGTGCCCGTGGCCTATTTTTACCGCACGGAGGCCGCCCGCAAAGTCTCGGGTCATTCGAGTCAGCGGACGAACTTCGCCACGCCCCACCAAGGCTATAGGCATCCGGTTTTTTGGCCATTTGGGGGTTTTGCACCCGACCTTCGGGCGCTAATTTTTGGGAGTAAGCTGTGCCCGTGGCCTATTTTTTTCGCACACTGGAGGTCGCCCGCAATGTCTCGGGCCATTCCGAGGTCAAGGCGGACGAACTTATGCGCCCCCACGCCCCAGGCTGTAGCCCACCCGATTTTTGGCCATTTTTCCGCTGGGGGGTTTTGGCACCCCAACCTTCGGGCACTAATTTTTGGGCGCGGCTGTGCCCGTGGCCTATTTTTCGCACTCGGAGGCCGTCCGCAAAGTCTCGGGCCATTCCGAGTCCGGGCCAGACTTCGCCCACGCCCCCCCAAGGGTATAAACACCTGATTTTTTTGGCCATTTGGGGTTTTGGCACCTGACCTTCGGGCGCTAATTTTTACAGTCGCGGCTTTGCCCGTGGCCTAGTTTTAACGCGGAAGCTTCGCCCACAATGTCTCGGGCCATTCGAAGTCTGGCCCGGACGAACTTCGCCCCCCACCAAGGCTGTAGCCCACCGATTTTGGCCATTTTTCCGATGGGGTTTGGCACCCGACCTTGGGCGCTAATTTACCAGGCGCAGCTATGCCCGTGGCCTATTTTTAACCACGGAGGCCGCCCGCAAAGTCTCGGGCCCTTCCGAGTCCAGGCGGACGAACCGCCCACGCCCCCACCAGGGCTATAGCCCACCCGTTTTTTGGCCATTTGGGGGGTTTTGCCACCCCGACCATCGGGCGCTAATTTTTTGTCGTGGCTGTGCCCGGGGCCGATTTTTGGCCCACGGTGGCCGCACGCAAAGTCGCGTGCCATTACGAGTCCAGTGGACGAACGCCCGCCCACCGAGGCTATAGCCACCCGTTTTTGGCCATTTGGGGTTTGGCACCCCCAGACGCTAATTTTTTGGGCGGCTGTGCCGTGGCCTTTTGGCACACGGAGGCCGCCCGCAAAGTCTCGGGCCATTCCGAGTCCGTGGACGAACTTCGCCGCCCCCACCAGGGCTATAGCCCACCCATTTTTGGCCATTTGGGGTTTTGGCACCCGACCTTCGTGCGCTAATTTTTGGTGCGGCTTTGCCCGTGGCCTGGATTTTAACTGGCACCGGAGCCGCCCTTGAAGTCTCGGGCCATTCCGACTCGGTGAACTTACGCCCCCACTTTGAGTTATAGCCACGATTTTTGGCCATTTGGGGGTTTGGCTTTCCCGACCTTGGGCGCTAATTTTAGGTGGCTGTGCCGTGGCCTATTTTTAACTGGAGGCCGCGCGAAAGAATCTCGTGCCATTCGAGTCCGGCGGACGAACATGCGCCCCAAGGCTATAAGCCCACCCGTTTTTGGCCATTTGGGGGTTTTGGCACCCGACCTTCGGTAGCTAATTTTTAGTCAGGCTTTGCCGTGGCGATTTTGACCACGGAGGCCGCCATAAAGTCAACCGCCATTCCGAGTCCGAGGCGGACGAACTTCTCCCACGCCCGCGGCTATAGCCCACCCGTTTTTGGCCATTTGGGGTTTTGGCACCCGACCTTCGGGCGCTAATTTTAGTGCGGCTGTGCCCATTGGCCTGGCCCAGCACACGGAGGCGCACGTAAAATCTCGTGCCATTCCGAGGTCGGGACGAACTTATGCGCAGGCTATAGCCCACCCGTTTTTGGCCATTTAGGGGGTTTTGGCACCCGACCTTCGAGCGCTAATTTTTGGTCGCGGCTTTGCCCGTGGCCTAGTTTTGGCACCACGGAGGCCGCGCAGTATGTCTCAGGCCATTCCGAGTCCGGCGGACGAAATTCGCCACGCCCCACCAAGGCTATAGCCACCGATTTTGGTAATTTTTCCGCTGGGGGTTTTGGCACCCGACCTTGAGCGCTAATTTTAGGTGCGGCTGTACCATTGGCCTATTTTTCGCACACTGGAGGCCGCCATAAAGTCTCGGGCCATTCCGACTCCGGCGGACGAACTTCGCCACGCCCCCAAGGTTATAGCCCACCTGATTTTTGGCCATTTGGGGTTTTGGCACCCGACCTTCGGGCGTTAATTTTAGTCTCGGCTTTGCCCGTGGCCTAGTTTTGCACCTGACGGAGCCGCCCGCAATGTCTCGGGCCATTCCGGTCTGGCGGACGAACATCGCCCCCCCACCAAGGCTGTAGCCACGATTTTGGACATTTTTCCGGGGGCTTTTGGCACCCCTTGACCTTGAGCGCTAATTTTTGGCGTGCTATGCCCGTGGCCTTTGTGGCACCACGGAGGCCACCCGCAAGTCTCGGGCATTCCGAGTCCGAGGCGGACGAACTTCGCCGCGCCCACCGGGGCTATAGCCCCCGTTTTTTTGGCCATTTGGGGGTTTTGGCACCCGACCTTCGGGCGCTAATTTTTGGGTGCGGCTGTGCCCGTGGCTCTTTGGGCACACGGAGGCCGCCGCGAAGTCTCTTGCCATTCCGAGTCCGGCGGACCCCGCCACGCGCCCCAAGGCTATAGCCCACCCGATTTTTTGGCCATTTTTCCGCTGGGGGTTTTGGGACCCCGACCTTCGGGCACTAATTTTTAGGCGGCTATGCCCGTGACCTATTTTGGCACCACGGAAGCCGCCCGCAAAGTCTCGGGCCATTCCAGTCAATGGACAGAAATTTCGCCACGCCCCCCCAGGCTATAGCCCACCCCGATTTTGGTCATTTTCCGCTGGGGTTTTGGCACCCGACCTTCGGGAGCTAATTTTTGGCGCGGCTGTGCCCGTGTCCTATTGGCACAGCACGGAGGCCACCGCAAAGTCTCGGGCCATTCGGAGCGTGGCGGACAGAACGCCACGCCCCCCAAGGCTATAAGCCCACCCGTTTTTGGCCATTTGGGGGTTTTGGCACCCGACCTTGGGCGCTAATTTTTGGGAGTGGCTGTGCCCGTGGCCTATTTTTGCACACGGAGGCCGCCCGCAAAGTCTAGGGCCATTCGAGTCCAGCGAGACGAACTTGAGCCCCCACCAAGGCTATAGCTTTTGATTTTTGGCCATTTGGGGGTTTGGCACCCGACCTTGGGCGCTAATTTTTAGTCGTGACTTTGCCCGTGGCCTAGTTTTGGCAACTGGAGGCCGCCACGCAATGTCTCGGGCCATTCTGGAGTCTGGCGGACGAACTTCACGCCCCCACAAGGCTGTAGCCCACCCGATTTTGCCATTTTCCGATGGGGGGTTTTGGCACCCCGACCTTCGGGCGCTTATTTTTTGGGCGCGGCTATGCCCGTGGCCTATTTTTTACACACCAGCACACGGAGGCCGCCCGCAAAGTCTCGGGCCATTCCCAGTCCGACGGGCGAACTTCGCCTTACGCCCCCACGGGCTATAGCCCACCGTTTTTGGCCATTTGGGGTTTTGGCACCCCGACCTTCGTGCGCTAATTTTTTGTGCGGCTGTGCCGTGGCCTATTTTTGGCAGGCCCACGCCAAAGTCTCGTGCCATTCCGAGTCGGACGCCGCCAACGCCCCCACCAAGGCTATAGCCCACCGTTTTTGGCCATTTGGGGGGTTTGGCACCCCTTGAAGGGCGCTAATTTTTGGGCGCGGCTGTGCCATGCCTATTTTTGGCACACAGAGGCCGTCCATAAAGTCTCCGGCCATTCCGTGTCCGAGGCGGACGAACTCGCTCACGCCCCCACAAGCTGTAGCCCACCCGATTTTTTGCCATTTTCCGATGGGGTTTTGGCACCCGACCTTCGGGCGCTAATTTTGGGCGCGGCTATGCCCGTGGCCTATTTTGGCACCACGGAGGCCGCCCGCAAAGTCTCGGGCCATTCCGAGTCAGCGAGCCGAACTTCGCCCACGCCCCCACCGGGGCTATAGCCCACCGTTTTTGGCCATTTCGGGGTTTTGGCACCCGACCTTCGTGCTAATTTTTGGGTGCGGCTGTGCCCGTGGCCTATTTTTACACACGGAGGCCACGCAAAGTCTCAGGCCATTCCAAGTCCGGCGGACGAACTTCGTCCATACCCCCACCGGCTATAGCCCACCCGTTTTTGCCATTTGGGGGTTTTGGCACCCGCCGTGCGCTAATTTTTTTGTGCGGCTGTGCCCGTGGCCTATTTTTGGCACACGGAGGCCGAACGCAAAGTCTCCTGCCATTCCGTGTCCGGCGGACGAACTTCGCTCACGCCCCCCACCAAGGCTGTAGCCCACGTTTTTGGCCATTTGGGGGTTTTGGCACCCGAACTTGCGCTAATTTTTGGGCGCGGCTGTGCCCGTAGCCTATTTTTACACACAGAGGCCGTCAAAGTCTCCGGCCATTCCGTGTCCGGCGGACGAACCGCTACCCCCCACAACAGGCCCACTGATTTTTGCCATTTTTCCGATGGGGTTTTGGCACCCTTCGGGTGCTAATTTTTGGGCGCGGCTATGCCCGTGGCCTATTTTTAACCACGGAGCGCCCGCAAAGTCTCGGGCCATTCCAGTCAGGCGGACGAACTTATGCCGCCCCCCACCGGGGCTATAGCCCACCCGTTTTTTGGCCATTTGGTGGTTTGGCACCCGACCCGTGCGCTAATTTTTGGGTGAGGCTGTGCCCGTGGCTATTTTGGCTGTGGAGCCGCCGCAAAGTCTCGGGCCATTCGAGTCCGGCGGACCGAACTTGCCCGCCCCACCGGGCTATAGCCCACCGCTTTTTTTTGGCCATTTGGGGTTTTTTGCACCCCGACCGTCGTGCGCTAAATTTTTTGTGCGGCTGTGCCCGTGGCCTATTTTTGGCACACGGAGGCCGCATGGAATCTCGTGCCATTCCGAGTCCGGCGGACGCCGTAACGCCCCACAAGGCTATAGCCCACCCGTTTTTTGGCCATTTGGGGGGTTTTGGCACCCCGAACTTCGGGCGCTAATTTTTGGGCGCGGCTGTGCCCGTAGCCTATTTTTGGCACACAGAGGCCCTCCGCAAAGTCTCCGGCCATTCCGTGTCCGGCGGACGAACTTCACGCCCCCCGCTGTAGCCCACCCGATTTTTGCCATTTTCCGATGGGGGTTTTGGCACCCGACCTTGGCGCTAATTTTAGTGCGGCTATGCCCGTGGCCTATTTTGCAGCTGCACAGGCGCCCAAAGTCTCGGGCCATTCCGAGGTCCGAGCGGACGAACTTCGCCCGCCACCGGGGCTATAGCCCACCGTTTTTGGCCATTTGGGGTTTGGCACCCGACCTTCGGGCGCTAAATTTTGGTCAGCGGCTTTGCCCATTGGCCTAATTTTGGCACCACGGAGGCCGCCAATGTCTCAGGGCATTCCAGTCCGCGTGAAATTTCATACGCCCCCACCAAGGCTATAGCCCACCCGATTTTTGGTCATTTTCCGCTGGGGTTTGGCACCCGACCTTGAAGCTAACTTTGGGCGCGGCTGTGCTCGTGGCCTATTTTACGCACGGAGGCCGCCCGCAAAGTCTCGGGCCATTCCGAGTCAGGGCGGTTGAACCTTACGCCGCCCCCCGAGGTTATAGCCCACCTGATTTTTGGCCATTTGGGGGTTTTGGCACCAGACCTTGAGCTAATTTTTTTGTCACGGCTTTGCCCGTGGCTGAATTTTACACCGGCGGAGGCAGCCCGCAATGTCTCGGGCCATTCCGAGTCTGGCGGACGAACTTCGCCACGCCCCCACCAAGGGCTGTAGCCCACCCGATTTTTGGCCATTTTCGATGGGGGCTTTTGGTTACCCGACCAGTAGCTAATTTTTAGACGGTATGCCCGTGACCTACACAGAGCCGCCGCAAAGTCTGGGCCATTCCGAGTCCGGCCAGGACGAAATTCGCCCGCCCCCACCAAGGCTATAGCCCACCGATTTTGGTCATTTTTCCGCTGGGGTTTTGGCACCGACCTTCGGGAGCTAATTTTTGGTCGCGGCTTCTCCCATTAGCCTAGTTTTGCACACCGGAGGCCGTCGCAAAGTCTCGGGCCATTCGAGTCGGCGGATGGGAACCGCCCCCCACCAAGGCTATAGCCCACCCGATTTTTGGCCATTTTCCGCTGAGGGTTTTGGCACCCCGACCTTCGCGCACTAATTTTTGGTATGACTGTACCGTGACCTATTTTTGGCACACGGAGCCGCCCGCATAAAGTCTCGGGCCATTCCGAGTCCGGACGAAATTCGCCACTCCCCCAAAGGCTATAGCCCACCGATTTTTGCCATTTTCCGATGGGGGTTTTGGCACCCGACCTTCGGGCGCTAATTTTGGCGCGGCTATGCCCGTGGCCTATTTTGCCCCTACGGAGGCCGTCTCGCAAAGTCTCGGGCCATTCGAGTCCGGCGGATGAACCCACGCCCCCACCAAGGCTATAGCCCACCCGATTTTTGGCCATTTTCCGCTGGGGGTTTTGCACCTGACCTTCGGGCACTAATTTTTTGGCGGCTATGCCCGTGACCTATTTTTAACACACGGAAGCCACCGCAAAGTCTCGGGCCATTCGAGTCCGGCGGACGAAATTCGCCCACGCCCCCACCAAGGCTATAGCCACCCGATTTTGGTCATTTTTAGCTGGGGTTTTGCACCCGACCTTGAGCTAATTTTTGGGCGCGGCTGTGCCCGTGGCCTATTTTTCGCACACGGAGGCAGCCCGCAATGTCTCGGGCCATTCCGAGTCTGGCGGACGAACTTCGCCCACGCCCCCCACCAAGGCTGTAGCCCACCCGATTTTTGGCCATTTTTCCGATGGGGGCTTTTGGTAACCCGACCTTCGGGCGCTAATTTTTGGGCACGGCTATGCCCGTGGCCTATTTTTGGTACACGGAGGCCGCCCGCAAAGTCTCGGGCCATTCCGAGTCCGGCGGACGAACTTCGCCCACGCCACCCACCAGGGCTATAGCGCACCCGTTTTTTGGCCATTTGGGGGTTTTGGCACCCCGACCTTCGGGCGCTAATTTTTGGGTGCGGCTGTGCCCGTGGCCTATTTTTGGCACACGGAGGCCGCACGCAAAGTCTCGTGCCATTCCGAGTCGGGACGAACCGTAACCCCACCAAGGCTATAGCCCCGTTTTTGGGCATTTGGGGGTTTTGGTAACCCGACCTTCGGGCGCTAATTTTTGGTGGCGGCTTTGCCCGTGGCCTAGTTTTAACACGGAGGCCGCCCGCAATGTCTCAGGCCATTCCCGAGTCCAGCGGACGAAATTTCGCCACGCCCACCAAGGCTATAGCCCACCCGATTATTGGTAATTTTCCGCTGGGGGGTTTTGGCACCCCGACCTTCGGGCGCTAATTTTTGGGCGCGGCTGTGCCCGTGGCCTATTTTTCGCACACGGAGGCCGCCCGCAAAGTCTCGGGCCATTCCGAGTCCGGCGGACGAACTTCGCCCACGCCCCCCACCAAGGTTATAGCGCACCTGATTTTTGGCCATTTGGGGGGTTTTGGCACCCCGACCTTCGGGCGCTAATTTTTGGTCTCGGCTTTGCCCGTGGCCTAGTTTTGGCACACGGAGGCCGCCCGCAATGTCTCGGGCCATTCCGAGTCTGGCGGACGAACTTCGCCCACGCCCCCCACCAAGGCTGTAGCCCACCCGATTTTTGGCCATTTTTCCGATGGGGGCTTTTGGCACCCCGACCTTCGGGCGCTAATTTTTGGGCGCGGCTATGCCCGTCAGCCTATGTTGTGTACCACGGAGGCCGCCCGCAAAGTTTCGGGGCATTCCGAGTCCGGACGAACGCCACGCCCACTTTGGGCTATAGCCCACCCGTTTTTGGCCATTTGGGGTTTTGGCACCCGACCTTGGGCGCTAATTTTTAGTGCGGCTGTGCCCGTGGCCTATTTTAACACGGAGGCGCACGCAAAGTCTCTTGCCATTCCGAGTCCGGCGGACGAACCCCCACCAAGGCTATAGCTTGACCGTTTTTGGCCATTTGGGGTTTTGGCACCGACCTTCGGTCGCTAATTTTTGGGAGCAGATATGCCCATGGCCTATTTTGGCACACGGAGGCGCACACAAAGTCTCGGGCCATTCCGAGTCCGGGCGGGACGAACTTCGCCCGCCCCTTAGGCTATAGCCCACCGATTTTTGGCCATTTGGGGTTTTGGCACCCCGACCTTCACGATAATTTTTGGCGCGGCTGTGCCATTGGCCTATTTTTGGCACACGGAGGCGCCCGCAAGTCTCGTGCCGTTCCTAGTCCGGCGGACGAACTTAAGCCACGCCCCCCCAAGGCTATAGCGCCTGCGATTTTTGGCCATTTTTCCGCGGGGGTTTTGGCACCCGACCTTGGTGCTAATTTTGGGCGCGGCTGTGCCCGTGGCTATTTGGCACACGGAGGCCGCCCGCAAAGTCTCAGGCCCTTCGAGGCCGGCGGATGAACCGCCCCCACCAAGGCTATAGCCCACACGTTTTTGGCCATTTGGGGGTTTTGGCACGACCTTCGGCGCTAATTTTTGGGCGCAGATATGTCCATGGCCTATTTTTGGCACATGGAGGCGCACCAAAGTCTCGGGCCATTCCGAGTCCAGTGAACGAACCGCCCAGCGCCCAAGGCTATAGCCACGCTTTGATTTTTGGCCATTTGGGGGTTTTGGCACCCCCGACCTTCGGGCTATAATTTTTAGGCGGCTGTGCCCGTGGGCTACGGCACACGGAGGCCGACCGAAAAGTCTCGGGCCATTCCGAGTCAGCGGACGAACCATGCGACCAAAGGCTATAGCCATTTTGGCCATTTGGGGGTTTGCCCGACCTTGGGCGCTAATTTTTAGGTGCGGCTGTGCCGTGGCCTATTTTGGCACCACCGGAGGCCGCCGCGCAAATCTCAGGCCATTCCGAGTCCGGACGAACCTTACGCCCGACGAGGCTATAGCCGTTTTTGGCCATTTGGGGGTTTGGCACCCCAAACCTTCGGGCGCTAATTTTTTGCGCGGATATGCCCGTGGCCTATTTTGGCACACGGAGGCCGCACCAAAGTCTCGGGCCATTCCAGTCCGAGCGGACGAACCACGCCCCTTATAGCCCTTTGATTTTTGGCCATTTGGGGGTTTTGGTACCCCGACCTTCGGGCGCTAATTTTAGGCGGCTGTGCCCGTGGCCTATTTTGGCACACGAGGCCGCGCAAAGTCTCGGGCCATTCCGAGTCCAGGAGGACGAACTTCGCCCACGCCCCCAAGGCTATAGCCCACGTTTTTGGCCATTTGGGGTTTGGCACCTGACCATCGGGCGCTAATTTTTGCGCGGCTGTGCCCGTGGCCTATTTTGGCACACAGAGGCCACCCACGCAAAGTCTCGGGCCATTCCGAGTCAAGGACGACGGCGTCGCCACCCCCATGAGGCTATAGCCACCCGATTTTTGGCCATTTTTCCGCTGGGGGTTTTGGCACCCGAACGGGTGCTAATTTTTGAAGTGCGGCTGTGCCCGTGGCCTATTTTGGGACACGGAGGCGCCCGTAAAGTCTCGGACCATTCCGAGTCGGACGAACTTCGCCACGCCCCCACCAAGGCTATAGCCCACCCGTTTTTGGCCATTAGGGGTTTTGGCACCCGACCATCGGGTGCTAATTTTTAGGCGCAGCTGTGCCGTGGCCTATTTTTGCACACGGAGGCCGCCCGTAATGTCTCGGGCCATTCTGAGTCCTACAGACGAACCGCCACGCCACCCAAGGCTATAGCCCACCCGATTTTTGGTCATTTTCCGCTGGGGTTTTGGCACCCGACCTTCGGGCGCTAATTTTTGAGCGGCTATGCCGTGGCCTATTTTGCACGGAGGCCGCCCGCACATTCTCGGGCCATACCGAGTCCAGGCGGAGGAACACGCCCCCACCAGGCTATAGCCCACCCGATTTTTGGCCATTTTTCCGCTGGGGGTTTTGGCACCACGACCTTAGGCGCGGCCGTGACCGTGGCTTATTTTGGCACACGGAGCCGCCAAAAGTCTCGGGCCATTCCGAGTCAGCGGACGAACCCACGCCCCCGACCAAGGCTATAGCCCACCCGATTTTTGGCCATTTTTCCGCTGGGGTTTTGGCACCGACCTTGGGCGCTAATTTTTGGGTGCGGCTATGCCGTGGCCTATTTTGACACCACGGAGGCCACCCAAAGTCTCGGGCCATTCCGAGTCCGGCGGACGAACTTCGCCCACGCCCCCCACCAAGGCTATAGCCCACCCGTTTTTTGGCCATTTGGGGGGTTTTGGCACCCCGACCTTCGGGCGCTAATATTTGGGCACGGGTGTGCCCGTGGCTAATTTTTGGGCGCGGCTGTGCCCATGGCCTGTGTTTGGCGCCTAAGGCCGCCGAAAAGTCTCGGACCATTAAGTCCGAGGCGGAAGAACTTCCATGCCCCCAAGGCTATAGCCCACCCGATTTTTGGCCATTTTCCGCTGGGGTTTTGGCACCCGACCTGCGGGTGCTAATTTTTGGGCTAGGCTATGCCCGTGGCCTATTTTTGAAACAGGGTAGCCCCCAAAGTCTCGGGCCATTCCGAGTCAGCGAGACGAAAGTCGCCACGCCCCACCAAGGCTATAGCCCACCCCTTTTTGGCCATTTGGGGGATTTTGGCACCCGACCTTGGGCGCGGCCGTGACCAGTGGCCTATTTTTGCACAGCACACGGAGGCCGCCCGCAAAGTCTCGGGCCATTCAAGTCCGAGCGGACGAACTTCGCCCATGCCCCCACCAAGGCTATAGCCCACCCGATTTTGGCCATTTTTCCGCTGGGGTTTTTGTACCCGGCCTTCGGAGGCTAATTTTTAGCGGCTATGGCCGTGGCCTATTTTTGGCCCACGGAGCCGCCCATAAAGTCTCGGGCCATTCCGAGTCCGGCGGACGAGCCGCCACGCCCCCACCAAGGCTATAGCCCACCGTTTTTGGCCATTTGGGGTTTGGCTTTAACCTTCGGGCTCTAATTATTGGGTGCGGCTGTGCCGTGGCCTGGCCACAGCACACGGAGCCGCCCGCTAAGTCTCGGGCCATTCCGAGTCTGAGCGGACGAACTTCGCCACGCCCCCACACGGCTATAGCCCACCCTTTTTGGTCAATTGGGGTTTGGCACCCGACCTTCGGGTGCTAATTTTTGCGCGGCTGTGCCCGTGGCCTATTTTTGGCACCACGGAGGCCACCGCATGAAGTCTCGGGCCATTCCGAGTCCGGCGGACGAACCCGCCACCAAGGCTATATAGCCACACCCGATTTTGGCCATTTTTCCGCAGGGGTTTTAGCACCCGACCTTAGGCGCTAATTTTTAGGCGCGGCTGTGCCTATTTTGGCACACGGAGGCCGCCCCAAAGTCTCGGGCCATTCCGAGTCGAGCGGACGAACCGCCACGCCCCCCAAGGCTATAGCCCACCCGTTTTTGGCCATTTTCCGCTGGGGGTTTTGGCACCCGACCTTCGGGCTCTAATTTTAGGCGGCTGTGCCCGTTTTGGCAGCGGAGTCGCCCGTAAAGTCTCGGGCCATTCCGAATCCGGGCGGACGAGACTTCACGCCCCCAAGGCTATAGCCCACCCGTTTTTGGCCATTTGGGGTTTGGCACCCGACCTTCGGGCGCTAATATTTGGGCGCGGCTTTGCCCGTGGCCTATTTTTGGCACATGGAGGCCACCCCCAAAGTCTCAGGCCATTACGAGTCTGGCGGACGAACCGCCACGCCCCACCAAGCTATAGCCCACCGTTTTTGGCCATTTGGGGGTTTTGGCACCCGACCTTGGGCGCTAATTTTTAGCACGGGCGTGCCCGTGGCCTAATTTTTGCGGCTGTGCCCATGGCCTGTTTTTGGCGTCGAAGACCGCCCGAAAAGTCTCGGACCATTCGAGTCCAGCGGACGAACTTCGCCCCCCCACCAAGGCTATAGCCCACCCGTTTTTGGCCATTTGGGGTTTGGCACCCCGACCTTGGCGCTAATTTTTGGCACGGGTGTGCCCGTGGCCTATTTTTGAGGCGGCTGTGCCCATGGCATGTTTTGGCGCCACGAAGACCGAAAGTCTCGGACCATTCGAGTCCGGCGGACGAACTTCGCCCATGCCCCCCAGAAAGGCTATAGCCCACCCGATTTTGGCCATTTTCCGCTGGGGTTTGGCACCCGACCTTCGGAGGCTAATTTTTGTCTTGTGGCTATGCCCGTGGCCTCTTTGGCACACGGAGGCTGCCCCAAAGTCTCGGGCCATTCCGAGTCCGGCGGACGAACGCCGCCCCACTAAGGCTATAGCCACCCGATTATTGGCCATTTTCCGCTGGGGTTTGGGCACCCCGACCTTGGGCGCTAATTTTTGGCGCGGCTATGTCCGTGGCCTATTTTTACACGGAGGCCGTGCCCAAATTCTCGGGCCATTCGAGTCCGGCGGAAGAACATCGCCCCCACGCCAAGGCTATAGCCCACCGTGTTTTCGCCATTTGGGGTTTGGCACTAACCTTGAATTGCTAATTTTTGGGGCGCGGCTGTGCCGTGGCATATTTTTGTCCCATGGAGACCGTCCGCAAAGTCTCGTGCCATTCCTAGTCCGGCGGACGAACTTCGCCCACGCCCCCCACCAAGGCTATAGCCCACCCGATTTATGGCCATATTTCCGCAGGGGGTTTTGGCACCCCGACCTTCGGGCGCTAATTTTTGGGCGCGGCTGTACCCGTGGCCTATTTTTGGCACACGGAGGCCACCCACAAAGTCTCGGGCAATTCCAATTCCGGCGGACGAACTTTGCCCATGCCCCCCACCAAGGCTATAGCCTACCCGATTTTTGGCCATTTTCGCTGGGGTTTGGCACCCGACCTTAGGGCTAATTTTTTGCTGACTATGGCGTGGCCTATTTTTGGCACACGGAGGCCGCCCGCAAAGTCTCGGGCCATTCCGAGTCCGGCGGACGAACTTCACCCACGCCCCCCACCAAGGCTATAGCCCACCCGTTTTTTGGCCATTTGGGGGGTTTTGGCACCCCAACCTTCGGGCACCAATTTTTTTGGGCGGCTGTGCCCGTGGCCTATTTTTGGCTCACGGAGGCCGCCCGCAAAGTCTCGGGCCATTCCGAGTCTGGTGGACGAACTTCGCCCACGCCCCCCACAAAGGCTATAGCCCAACCGTTTTTTGGCCATTTGGGGGGTTTTGGCACCCCGAACTTCGGGTGCTAAATTTTGGGCGCGGCTGAGCCCGTGGCCTATTTTTGGCACACGGAGGCCGCCCGCAAAGTCTCGGGCCATTCCGAGACCGGCGGCGAACCCATGCGCCCCCCACCAAGGCTATAGCCTACCCGTTTTTTGGCCATTTGGGGGGTTTTGGCACCCCGACCTTCGGGCGATAATTTTTGGGCACGGCTGTGCCCGTGGCCTATTTTTGGCACACGGAGGCCACCCGCAAAGTCTCGGGCCATTCCGAGCCCGGCGGACAAAAACGCCCCCACCAAGGCTATTGCCCACCCGATTTTTGGCCATTTGGGGGGTTTTGGAACCCCGACCTTGATCGCTAATTTATAGGCGCGGCTGTGCAGTGGCGATTTTGGCACTCGGAGGCCCCCCGCAACGTCTCGGCCCATTCCGCGTCCGGCGGACGAACTTCGCCCACGCCCCCCACAAAGGCTATAGCCCACCCGTTTTTTGGCCATTTGGGGGCTTTTGGCACCCCAAACTTTGGGTGCTAATTTTTGGGCGCGGCTGTGACCACGGTCTATTTTTGGCACACGGAGGCCGCCCGCAAAGTCTCGGGACATTCCGACTGCGGCGGACGAACTTCGCCCACGCCCCCCACCAAGGCTATAGCCCACCCGTTTTTTGGCCATTTGGGGGGTTTGGTACCCCGACCTTCGGGCGCTAATTTTTGGGCGCGGCTGTGCCGGTGGCGATTTGGCACTCGGAGGCCGCCCGCAAAGTCTCGGGCCATTCCGAGTCCAGCGGACCAATTTAGCCACGCCCCCACAAAGGCTATAGCCCACCCGTTTTTGGCCATTTGGGGTTTGGCTTTAAACTTTGGGTGCTAATTTTGGGCACGGCTGTGCCTGTGGCACACACACGGAGGCCGCCCGCAAAGTCTCGGGCCATTCCGAGTCCGAGCGGAAGAACTTCGCCACGCCCCCCACAAAGGCTATAGCCCACCCGATTTTTGGCCATTTGGGGGGTTTTGGCACCCCGGCCTTCGGGTGCTAATTTTTTGGATAGGCTGTGCCCATGGCCTATTTTTGGCACACGGAGGCCGCCCGCAAAGTCTCGTGCCATTCCTAGTCCGGCGGACGAACTTCGCCCACGCCTCCCACCAAGGCTATCGCCCATCCGATTTTTTGCCATTTTTCCGCTGGGGTTTTGGCACCCGACCTTCGGAGCTCCTAATTTTTGGTGGCTGTGCCGTGGCCTCACACGGAGCCGCCGCAACGTCTCGGGCCATTCCGAGTCCGGCGGACAAACTTCGCCCATGCCCCCCACAAAGGCTATCCCCACCCGTTTTTTGGTCATTTGGGGGGTTTTGGCACCCCAAACTTCGGGTGCTAATTTTTGGGCGCGGCTGTGCCCGTGGCCTATTTTTGGCACACGGAGGCCGCCACAAAGTCTCGGGCCATTCTGAGTCCGGTGGACAAACTTCGCCCCCACAAGGCTATAGCCAAACCGTTTTTGGCCATTTGGGGATTTTGGCACCAGAACTTCGGGTGCTAATTTTAGGTGCGGCTGTGCCCATGGCCTATTTTGGTACACGGAGGCTGTCCACAAAGTCTTGGGCCATTCCGAGTCAGCGGACTAACCCGCCACGCCCCCAAGGCTATAGCCCCTGTTTTTGGCCATTTGGGGGGTTTTGGCACCCCGACCTTCGGGCGCTAATTTTTGGGCACGGCTGTGCCCGTGGCCTATTTTTGGCTCACGGAGGCCACCCGCAAAGTCTCGGGCCATTCCGAGTCCGGCGGACAAACTTCGCCCACGCCCCCCACAAAGGCTATCCCCACCCGTGTTTTGGCCATTTGGGGGGTTTTGGCACCCCGAGCTTTGGGTGCTAATTTTTGGGCGCGGCTGTGCCCGTGGCCTATTTTTGGCACACGGAGGCCGCCCGCAAAGTCTCGGGCCATTCGAGTCAATGGACGAACTTCGCCACGCCCCCACAGGCTATATAACCCAACCGTTTTTGGCCATTTGGGGGTTTTGGCACAAACTTTGGGTGCTAATTTTTGGAGCACGGCTGTGCCTGTGGCCAATTTTGGCACGGAGTCGCGGCAAAGTCTCGGGCCATTCCGCGTCCGGCGGCAGAACTTCGCCCACGCCCCCCCCCCACGCTATAGCCCACCCGATTTTTGGCCATTTGGGGGGTTTTGGCACCCCGGCCTTCGGGTGCTAATTTTTTGGATAGGCTGTGCCCATGGCCTATTTTTGGCACACGGAGGCCGCCCGCAAAGTCTCGTGCCATTCCTAGTCAATGGACGAACCACGCCTCCCACCAAGGCTATCGCCACCCGATTTTTGCCATTTTTCCGCTGGGGTTTTGGCACCCGACCTTCGGGCTCTAATTTTTGGCAGCGGCTGTGCCGTGGCCTATTTTTTTGGCACATGGAGGCCGCCGCAAAGTCTCGGGCCATTCCGAGTCCGAGCGGACAAACTTCGCCACGCCCCCACAAGGCTATCCCCACCGTTTTTGGCCATTTGGGGGTTTTGGCACAAACTTCGGGTGCTAATTTTTGGGCGCGGCTGTGCCCGTGGCCTATTTTGGCACACGGAGGCCGCCCGCAAAGTCTCGGGCCATTCTGAGTCCGAGCGGACAAACTTCGCCACGCCCCACAAGGCTATAGCCCCCGTTTTTTGGCCATTTGGGGGATTTTGGCACCAGAACCGGGTGCTAATTTTAGATGTGCGGCTGTGCCCTTGGCCTATTTTGGTACACGGAGGCTGTCCACAAAGTCTTGGGCCATTCCGAGTCCGGCGGACTAACGCCCGCCCCCAAGGCTATAGCCACGAGTTTTTGGCCATTTGGGGTTTTGGCACCCGACCTTGCGCTAATTTTTGGGCACGGCTGTGCCGTGGCCTATTTTGGCACCACGGAGGCCGCCCGCAAAGTCTCGGGCCATTCCGAGTCCGGCGGACAAACTTCGCCAACGCCCCCCACAAAGGCAATCCCCACCCGTTTTTTGGCCATTTGGGGGGTTTTGGCACCCCGAACTTCGGGTGCTAATTTTTGGGCGCGGCTGGGCCCGTGGCCTATTTTTGGGACACGGAGGCCGCCCGCAAAGTCTCGGGCCATTCCGAGTCCGGCGGACGAACTTCGCCCACGCCCCCCACCAAGGCTATAACCCAACCGTTTTTTGGCCATTTGGGGGGTTTTGGCACCCTGACCTTCGGGCGCTAATTTTTGGGAACGGCTGTGCCAGCGGTCTATTTTTGGCACACGGAGGCCGCCCGCAAAGTCTCGGGCCATTCCGAGTCCGGCGGACGAACTTCGCCCACGCCCCCCACCAAGGCTATAGCCCACCCGTTTTTTGGCCATTTGGGGGGTTTTGGAACCCCGACCTTCGGGCGCTAATTTTTTGCGCGGCTGTGCAGTGGCGATTTTGGCACTCGGAGGCCGCCCGCAAAGTCTCGGGCCATTCCGAGTCCGGCGGACGAACTTCACCCACGCCCCCCACAAAGGCTATAGCCCACCCGTTTTTTGGCCATTTGGGGGGTTTTGGCACCCCAAACTTTGGGTGCTAATTTTTGGGCACGGCTGTGCCTGTGGCCTATTTTTGGCACACGGAGGCCGCCCGCAAAGTCTCGGGCCATTCCGAGTCCGGCGGAAGAACTTCGCCCCCCACCAAGGCTATAGCCCACCCGATTTTTGGCCATTTGGGGGTTTTGGCACTGACCTTGGTGCTAATTTTTAGCGGCTGTGCCCATGGCCTATTTTGGCACACGGAGGCCGCCCGCAAATTCTCGTGCCATTCCTTGTCCAGTGGACGAACCGCCACGCCTCCCACAAGGCTATCGCCCACCCGATTTTTGCCATTTTCCGCTGGGGTTTTGCACCCGACCTTCGGGCTCTAATTTTTAGCCCACGGCTGTGTCCGTGGCCTAACACGGAGGCCGCCCGCAAAGTCTCGGGCCATTCGAGTCCGGACGAACTTCGCCCACACCCCTCCAAGGCTATAGCCCACCCGTTTTTTGGCCATTTGGGGGGTTTTGGCACCCCAAACCAGTGCTAATTTTTGGCCACGGCTGTGTCCGTGGCCTATTTTTGGCACACGGAGGCCGCCCGCAAAGTCTCGGGCCATTCTGAGTCCGGCGGACAAACTTCGCCCACGCCCCCCACAAAGGCTAAAGCCCAACCGTTTTTTGGCCATTTGGGGGATTTTGGCACCCCGAACTTCGGGTGCTAATTTTTGGGTGCGGCTGTGCCCTTGGCCTATTTTTGGTACACGGAGGCTGCCCACAAAGTCTTGGGCCATTCCAGTCCAGCGGACTAACCTTACGCCCCCACCAAGGCTATAGCCACCCGTTTTTGGCCATTTGGGGGTTTGGCACCCCGACCTTGGGCGCTAATTTTTAGCACGGCTGTGCCCGTGGCCTATTTTGGCACACGGAGGCCGCCCGCAAAGTCTCGGGCCATTCCGAGTCCGCGGACAAACTTCGCCACGCCCCCACAAAGGCTATCCCCACCCGTTTTTTGGCCATTTGGGGGGTTTTGGCACCCCAAACTTCGGGTGCTAATTTTTGGGCGCAGCTGTGCCCGTGGCCTATTTTTGGCACACGGAGGCCGCCCGCAAAGTCTCGGTCCATTCCCAGTCCGGCGGACGAACCGCCACGCCCCCACCAAGGCTATAACAACCGTTTTTGGCCATTTGGGGGTTTTGGCACCTGACCTTAGCGCTAATTTTGGGCACGGCTGTGCCAGCGGTCTATTTTGGCACACGGAGGC
Organism: Citrus mangshanensis; assembly: GCA_030449895.1. Taxonomy (NCBI): domain Eukaryota; kingdom Viridiplantae; phylum Streptophyta; class Magnoliopsida; order Sapindales; family Rutaceae; genus Citrus; species Citrus mangshanensis. The sequence continues at coordinate 162,740 of JASUUJ010000302.1, read as the reverse complement.
CGCCCGCAAAGTCTCGGGCCATTCCGAGTCCGAGGCGGACGAACTTCGCCACGCCCCCACAAGGCTATAGCCCACCCGTTTTTGGCCATTTGGGGGTTTTGGTACCCGACCTTCTTGGGCGCTAATTTTTAGGCGCGGCTGTGCAGTGGCGATTTTGGCACTCGGAGGCCACCCGCAAAGTCTCGGGCCATTCCGAGTCCGGCGGACGAACTTCGCCCACGCCCCCCACAAAGGCTATAGCCCACCCGTTTTTTGGCCATTTGGGGGGTTTTGGCACCCCAAACTTTGGGTGCTAATTTTTGGGCACGGCTGTGCCTGTGGCCTATTTTTGGCACACGGAGGCCGCCCGCAAATTCTCGGGCCATTCCGAGTCCGGCGGAAGAACTTCGCCCACGCCCCCCACCAAGGCTATAGCCCACCCGATTTTTGGCCATTTGGGGGGTTTTTGCACCCCGGCCTTCGGGTGCTAATTTTTTGGCGCGGCTGTGCCCATGGCCTATTTTTGGCAAACGGAGGCCGCCCGCAAAGTCTCGTGCCCTTCCTTGTCCGGCGGACGATCTTCGCCCACGCCTCCCACCAAGGCTATCGCCCACCCGATTTTTTGCCATTTTTCCGCTGGGGGGTTTTTGCACCCCGACCTTCGGGCTCTAATTTTTGGCCACGGCTGTGTCCGTGGCCTATTTTTGGCACACGGAGGCCGCCCGCAAAGTCTCGGGCCATTCCGAGTCCGGCGGACGAACTTCGCCCACACCCCTCACCAAGGCTATAGCCCACCCGTTTTTTGGCCATTTGGGGGGTTTTGGCACCCCAAACTTCGGGTGCTAATTTTTGGGCGCGGCTGTGCCCGTGGCCTATTTTTGGCACACGGAGGCCGCCCGCAAAGTCTCGGGCCATTCTGAGTCCGGCGGACAAACTTCGCCCGCCCCCACAAGGCTAAAGCCCAACCGTTTTTGGCCATTTGGGGGATTTTGGCTGAACCGGGTGCTAATTTTTGGGTGCGGCTGTGCCCTTGGCCTATTTTTGGTACACGGAGGCTGTCCACAAAGTCTTGGGCCATTCCGAGTCCGGCGGACTAACTTCGCCCACGCCCCCCACCAAGGCTATAGCCCACCCGTTTTTTGGCCATTTGGGGGGTTTTGGCACCCCGACCTTCGGGCGCTAATTTTTGGGCACGGCTGTGCCCGTGGCCTATTTTTGGCACACGGAGGCCGCCCGCAAAGTCTCGGGCCATTCCGAGTCCGGCGGACAAACTTCGCCCACGCCCCCCACAAAGGCTATCCCCACCCGTTTTTTGGCCATTTGGGGGGTTTTGGCACCCCAAACTTCGGGTGCTAATTTTTGGGCGCGGCTGTACCCGTGGCCTATTTTTGGCACACGGAGGCCGCCCGCAAAGTCTCGGTCCATTCCCAGTCCGGCGGACGAACTTCGCCCACGCCCCCCACCAAGGCTATAACCCAACCGTTTTTTGGCCATTTGGGGGGTTTTGGCACCCTGACCTTCGGGCGCTAATTTTTGGGCACGGCTGTGCCAGCGGTCTATTTTTGGCACACGGAGGCCGCCCGCAAAGTCTCGGGCCATTCCGAGTCCGGCGGACGAACTTCGCCCACGCCCCCCACCAAGGCTATAGCCCACCCGTTTTTTGGCCATTTGGGGGGTTTTGGTACCCCGACCTTCGGGCGCTAATTTTTGGGCGCGGCTGTGCCGGTGGCCGATTTTTGGCACTCGGAGGCCGCCCGCAAAGTCTCGGGCCATTCCGAGTCCGGCGGACGAACTTCGCCCACGCCCCCCACAAAGGCTATAGCCCACCCGTTTTTTGGCCATTTGGGGGGTTTTGGCACCCCAAACTTTGGGTGCTAATTTTTGGGCACGGCTGTGCCTGTGGCCTATTTTTGGCACACGGAGGCCGCCCGCAAAGTCTCGGGCCATTCCGAGTCCGGCGGAAGAACTTCGCCCACGCCCCCCACCAAGGCTATAGCCCACCCGATTTTTGGCCATTTGGGGGGTTTTGGCACCCCGGCCTTCGGGTGCTAATTTTTTGGCGCGGCTGTGCCCATGGCCTATTTTTGGCACACGGAGGCCGCCCGCAAAGTCTCGTGCCCTTCCTTGTCCGGCGGACGATCTTCGCCCACGCCTCCCACCAAGGCTATCGCCCACCCGATTTTTTGCCATTTTTCCGCTGGGGGGTTTTGGCACCCCGACCTTCGGGCTCTAATTTTTGGCCACGGCTGTGCCCGTGGCCTATTTTTGGAACACGGAGGCCGCCCGCAAAGTCTCGGGCCATTCCGAATCCGGCGGACGAACTTCGCCCACACCCCTCACCAAGGCTATAGCCCACCCGTTTTTTGGCCATTTGGGGGGTTTCGGCACCCCAACCTTCGGGCGCTAATTTTTTGGCACGGCTGTTCCCGTGGCCTATTCTTGGCACACGGAGGCCGCCCGCAAAGTCTCGGGCCATTCCGAATCAGGCGGACGAACTTCGCCCACGCCCCCCACCAAGGCTATAGCCCACCCGTTTTTTATCCATTTGGGGGGTTTTGGCACCCCGACCTTCGGGCGCTAATTTTTGGGCGCGGCTGTGTCCGTGGCCTATTTTTGGCACTCGGAGGCCACCCGGAAAGTCTCGGGCCATTCCGAGTCCGGCGGACGAACTTCGCCCACGCCCCCCACAAAGGCTATAGCCCACCCGTTTTTTGGCCATTTGGGGGGTTTTGGCACCCCAAACTTCGGGTGCTAATTTTTGGGTGCGGCTGTGCCCGTGGCCTATTTTTGGCACACGGAGGCTGCCCGCAAAGTCTCGGGCCATTTCGAGTCCGGCGGACGAACTTCGCCCACGCCCCCACCAAGGCTATAGCCCAGCCGATTTTTGGCCATTTTTCCGCTGGGGTGATTTGGCACCCCGACCTTCGGGCTCTAATTTTAGGCCGCGGCTGTGCCCGTGGCCTATTTTTGGCACACGGAGGACGCCCGCAAAGTCTCGGGCCACTCCGAGTCTGGCGGACGAACTTCGCCCACGCCCCCCACGAAGGCTATAGCCCACCCGTTTTTTGGCCATTTGGGGGGTTTTGGCACCCCGACCTTCGGGCGCTAATTTTTGGGCGCGGCTGTGCCCGTGGCCTATTTTTGGCACTCGGAGGCCGCCCGGAAAGTCTCGGGCCATTCCGAGTCCGGCGGACGAACTTCGCCCACGCCCCCCACAAAGGCTATAGCCCACCCGTTTTTTGGCCATTTGGGGGGTTTTGGCACCCCGACCTTCGGGCGCTAATTTTTGGGCGCGGCTGTGCCCGTGTCCTATTTTTGGAAAACAGAGGCCGTCCGCAAAGTCTTGGGCCATTCCGAGTCCGGCGGACGAACTTCGCCCACCCCCCCCACCAAGGCTATAGCCCACCCGTTTTTTGGCCATATGGGGGGTTTTGGCACCCCGAACTTCGGGTGCTAATTTTTGGGCGCGGCTGTGCCCGTGTCCTATTTTTGGAAAACAGAGGCCGTCCGCAAAATCTCGGGCCATTCCGAGTCCGGCGGACGAACTTCGCCCACCCCCCCCACCAAGGCTATAGCCCACCCGATTTTTGGCCATTTTTCCGCTGGGGCGTTTTCGCACCCCGACCTTCGGGCACTAATTTTTGGGCGCGGCAATGCCCATGGCCTATTTTTGGCACACGGAGGCCGCCCGCAAAGTCTCGGGCCATTCCGAGTCCGGCGGACGAACTTCGCCCACGCCCCCCACCAAGGCTGTAGCCCACCCGTTTTTTGGCCATTTGGGGGGTTTTGGCACCCCAAACTTTGGGTGCTAATTTTTGGGCGCGGCTGTGCCCGTGGCCTATTTTTGGCACACGGAGGCCACCCGCAAAGTCTCGGGCCATTCCGAGTCCAGCGGACGAACTTCGCCCATGCCCCCCACCAAGGCTATAGCCCACCCGTTTTTTGGCCATTTGGGGGGTTTTGGTACTCCGACCTTCAGGCGCTAATTTTTGGGCGTGGTTGAGCCCGTAGCCTATGTTTGGCAGTCGGAGACCGCCCGCGAAGTCTCGGGCCATTCCGAGTCCGGCGGACGAACTTCGCCCACGCCCCCCCCAAAGGCTATAGCCCACCCGTTTTTTGGCTATATGGGGGTTTTGGCACCCCGAACTTCGGGTGCTAATTTTTGGGAGCGGCTGTGCCCGTGGCCTATTTTTGGCACACGGAGGCCGCCCGTAAAGTCTCGTGCCATTCCTAGTCCGGCGGACGAACTTCGCCCACGCCCCCCACCAAGGCTATCGCCCACCCGATTTTTGGCCATTTTTCCGCTGGGGGGTTTTGGCACCCCGACCTTCGGGCTCTAATTTTTGGCCGCGGCTGTGCCCGTGGCCTATTTTTGGCACTCGGAGGCAGCGCTCAAAGTCTCGGGCCATTCCGAGTCCGGCGGACGAACTTCGCCCACGCCCCCCACCAAGGCTATAGCCCACCCATTTTTTCGCCATTTGGGGGGTTTTGGCACCCCAACCTCCGGGCGCTAATTTTTTGGTGCGGCTGTGCCCGTGGCCTATTTTTGGCACTCGGAGGCCGCCCGCAAAGTCTCGGGCCATTCCGAGTCCGGCGGACGAACTTCGCCCACACCCCCCTCCAAGGCTATAGCCCACCCGTTTTTTGGCCATTTGGGGGGTTTTGGCACCCCGACCTTCGGGCGCTAATTTTTGGGCGCGGCTGTGCCCGTGGCCTATTTTTGGCACACGGAGGCCGCCCGCAAAGTCTCGGGCCATTCCGAGTCCACCGGACGAACCGCCACGCCCCCACCAAGGCTATAGCCCACCCGTTTTTAGCCATTTGGGGGTTTGGCACCCGACCTTAGGGCGCTAATTTTTGGGAGCGGCTGTACCCGTGGCCTATTTTGGCACACGGAGGCCGCCCCGCAAAGTCTCGGGCCATTCCGAGTCAGCGGACGAACTTCGCCACGCCCCCACCAAGGCTATAGCCCACCGTTTTTGGCCATTTTTCCGCTGGGGTTTTGGCACCCCAACCTTGGGCGCTAATTTTTGGGCGGATGTGCCCGTGGCCTATTTTGACACACAGGGCCGCCCGCACAGTCTCGGGCCATTCCGAGGCCAGCGGACGAACCACGCCCACTCCCCCCACCCAGGCTACAGCCCACACGATCTTGGGCCATTTGGGTGGTTTTGGCACCCCGACCTTCGGGTGCTAATTTTTGGGCGCCGCTGTGCCGTGGCGATTTTGACACCACGGAGGCCGCCCGCAAAGTCTCGGGCCATTCCGAGTCGGACGAACTTCGCCCGCCCCCACCAAGGCTATAGCCCACCCGATTTTTGGCCATTTGGGGGTTTTGCACCCGACCTTGGGGCTAATTTTTGCGCGGCTGTGCCGTGGCCTATTTTACACGGAGGCTGCCGCAAAGTCTCGGGCCATTCCGAGTCAGCGGACGAACCGCCACGCCCCCCACCAAGGCTATAGCCCACCCGTTTTTTCGCCATTTGGGGGGTTTTGGAACCCCGACCTTCGGGCGCTAATTTTTGGGCGCGGCTGTGCCCGTGGCCTATTTTTGGCACACGGAGCCTACCTGCAAAGTCTCGGGCCATTCCGAGTCCAGCGGACGAATTTCGCCCACGCCCCCCACAAAGGCTATAGCCCACCCGTTTTTTGGCCATTTGGGGGGTTTTGTCACCCCGAACTTTGGGTGCTAATTTTTTAGCGCGGCTGCGCCCGTGGCCTATTTTTGGCACACGGAGGCCGCCCGCAAAGTCTCGGGCCATTCCGAGTCCGGCGGACGAACTTCGCCCACGCCCCCCACCAAGGCTATAGCCCGCCCGTTTTTTGGCCATTTGGGGGGTTTTGGCATCCCGAACTTCGGGTGCTAATTTTTGGGCGCGGCTGTGCCCGTGGCCTTTTTTTGGCACACGGAGGCCGCCCACGAAGTCTTGGGCCTTTCCGAGTCCAGCGGATGAACTTTGCCCACGCCCCCCACCAAGGCTATAGCGAACCCGTTTTTTGGCCATTTGGGGGGTTTTGGCACCCCGACCTTCGGGCGCTAATTTTCTGACGCGGATGTGCCCGTGGCATATTTTTGGCACACGGAGGCCGCCCGCAAAGTCTCGGGCCATTCCGAGTCCAGCGGACGAACTTCGCCCACGCCCCACACCAAGGCTATAGCCCACCCGATTTTTGGCCATTTTTCCGCAGGGGGGTTTTGGCACCCCGACCCTAGGGCGCTAATTTTTGGGCGCGGCTGTGCCCATGGCCTATTTTTTGCACACAGAGGCCGCCCGCAAAGTCTCGGACAATTCCGAGTCCGGCGGACGAACTTCGCCCACGCCCCCCACCAAGGCTATAGCCCACCCGATTTTTGACATTTTTCCGCTGGGGGGTTTTGGAACCCCGACCTTCGGACACTAATTTTTGGGCGCGGCTGTGCCCGTGGCCTATTTTTGGCACACGGAGGCCGCCTATAAAGTCTCGGGCCATTCCGAGTCCGGCGGACGAACTTCGCCCACGCCCCCCACCAAGGCTATAACCCACCCGTTTTTTGGCCATTTGGGGGTTTTGGCACCCCGACCTTCGGGGGCTAATTTTTAGGCACGGATGTGCCCGTGGCCTATTTTTGGCACACAGAGGCCGCCCGCAAAGTCTCGGGCCATTCCGAGTCCGGCGGACGAACTTCGCCCACACCCCCCATGAAGGATATAGCCCACCCGTTTTTTGGCCATTTGGGGGGTTTTGGCACCCCGGCCTTCGGGCGCTAATTTTTTGGCTCGGCTGTGCCCGTGGCCTATTTTTAGCACACAGAGGCCGCCCGCAAAGTCTCGTGCCATTCCGAGTCCGGCGGACGAACTTCGCCCACGCCCCCCACCAAGGCTATAGCCCACCCGTTTTTTGGCCATTTGGGGGGTTTTGGCTCCCCAACCTTCGGGCGCTAATTTTTGGGTGCGGCTGTGCCCGTGGCCTATTTTTGGCAGACGGAGGCCGCCCGCAAAGTCTCGGACCATTCCGAGTCCGGCGGACGAACTTCGCCCACGCCCCCCACCAAGGCTATAGCCCACCCGTTTTTTGGCCATTTGGGGGGTTTTGGTACCCCGACCTTCGGGCGCTAATTTTTGGGCGCGGCTGTGCCGGTGGCCGATTTTTGGCACTCGGAGGCCGCCCGAAAAGTCTCGTGCCATTCCTAGTCCGGCGGACGAACTTCGCCCACGCCTCCCACCAAGGCTATCGCCCACCCGATTTTTTGCCATTTTTCCGCTGGGGGGTTTTGGCACCCCGACCTTCGGGCTCTAGTTTTTGGCCGCGGCTGTGCCCGTGGCCTATTTTTGGCACACGGAGGCCGCCCGCAAAGTCTCGGGCCATTCCGAGTCCGGCGGACAAACTTCGCCCATGCCCCCCACAAAGGCTATCCCCACCCGTTTTTTGGCCATTTGGGGGGTTTTGGCACCCCAAACTTCGGGTGCTAATTTTTGGGCGCGGCTGTGCCCGTGGCCTATTTTTGGCACACGGAGGCCGCCCGCAAAGTCTCGGGCCATTCTGAGTCCGGAGGACAAACTTACGCCCCCACAAAGGCTATAGCCCAACCGTTTTTTGGCCATTTGGGGGATTTTGGCACCCCGAACTTCGGGTGCTAATTTTTGGGTGCGGCTGTGCCCTTGGCCTATTTTTGGTACACGGAGGCTGTCCACAAAGTCTTGGGCCATTCCGAGTCCGGCGGACTAACTTCGCCCACGCCCCCCACAAAGGCTATAGCCCAACCGTTTTTTGGCCATTTGGGGGATTTTGGCACCCCGAACTTCGGGCGCTAATTTTTGGGCACGGCTGTGCCCGTGGCCTATTTTTGGCACACGGAGGCCGCCCGCAAAGTCTCGGGCCATTCCGAGTCCGGCGGACAAACTTCGCCCACGCCCCCCACAAAGGCTATCCCCACCCGTTTTTTGGCCATTTGGGGGGTTTTGGCACCCCAAACTTCGGGTGCTAATTTTTGGGCGCGGCTGTGCCCGTGGCCTATTTTTGGCACACGGAGGCCGCCCGCAAAGTCTCGGTTCATTCCCAGTCCGGCGGACGAACTTCGCCCACGCCCCCCACCAAGGCTATAACCCAACCGTTTTTTGGCCATTTGGGGGGTTTTGGCACCCTGACCTTCGGGCGCTAATTTTTGGGCACGGCTGTGCCAACGGTCTATTTTTGGCACACGGAAAGTCTCGGGCCATTCCGAGTCCGGCGGACGAACTTCGCCCACGCCCCCCACCAAGGCTATAGCCCACCCGTGTTTTGGCCATTTGGGGGTTTTAGTACCCCGACCTTGGGCGCTAATTTTAGGCGCGGCTGTGCGGTGGCGATTTTGGCACTCGGGCCCGTCCGCAAAGTCTCGGGCCATTCCGAGTCCGGTGGACGAACTTACGCCCCCACAAAGGCTATAGCCCACCCGTTTTTTGGCCATTTGGGGGGTTTTGGCACCCCAAACTTTGGGTGCTAATTTTTGGGCACGGCTGTGCCTGTGGCCAATTTTTGGCACACGGAGGCCGCCCGCAAAGTCTCGGGCCATTCCGAGTCCGGCGGAAGAACTTCGCCCACGCCCCCCACCAAGGCTATAGCCCACCCGATTTTTGGCCATTTGGGGGGTTTTGGCACCCCGGCCTTCGGGTGCTAATTTTTTGGATAGGCTGTGCCCATGGCCTATTTTTGGCACACGGAGGCCGCCCGCAAAGTCTCGTGCCATTCCTAGTCCGGCGGACGAACTTCGCCCACGCCTCCCACCAAGGCTATCGCCCACCCGATTTTTTGCCATTTTTCCGCTGGGGGGTTTTGGCACCCCGACCTTCGGGCTCTAATTTTTGGCCACGGCTGTGCCCGTGGCCTATTTTTGGCACACGGAGGCCGCCCGCAAAGTCTCGGGCCATTCCGAGTCCGGCGGACGAACTTCGCCCACACCCCTCACCAAGGCCATAGCCCATCCGTTTTTTGGCCATTTGGGGGGTTTCGGCACCCCAACCTTCGGGCGCTAATTTTTGGCCACGGCTGTTCCCGTGGCCTATTCTTGGCACACGGAGGCCGCCCGCAAAGTCTCGGGCCATTCCGAATCAGGCGGACGAACTTCGCCCCCCAAAGGCTATAGCCCACCCGTTTTTGGCCATTTGGGGGTTTTGGCACCCCAAACTTGGTGCTAATTTTTGGAATGTCTTGACTGTGCCCGTGGCCTATTTTAGCACGGAGGCTGCGCAAAGTCTCGGGCCATTTCGAGTCCGAGCGGACGAACGCCCCCACAAAGGCTGTAGCCCACCCGTTTTTTGGCCATTTTTCCGCTGGGGTGATTTGGCACCCCGACCTTCGGGCTCTAATTTTAGGCCGCGGCTGTGCCCGTGGCCTATTTTTTGCACACGGAGGACGCCCGCAAAGTCTCGGGCCACTCCGAGTCTGGCGGACGAACTTCGCCCACGCCCCCCACGAAGGCTATAGCCCACCCGTTTTTTGGCCATTTGGGGGGTTTTGGCACCCCGACCTTCGGGCGCTAATTTTTGGGAGTGGCTGTGCCCGTGGCCTATTTTTCGCACACGGAGGTCGCCCGCAATGTCTCGGGCCATTCCGAGTCCGGCGGACGAACTTCGCCCACGCCCCCCACCAAGGCTGTAGCCCACCCGATTTTTGGCCATTTTTCCGCTGGGGGGTTTTGGCACCCCAACTTTCGGGCACTAATTTTTGGGCGCGGCTGTGCCCGTGGCCTATTTTTCGCACACGGAGGCCGCCCGCAAAGTCTCGGGCCATTCGGAGTCCGGCGGACGAACTTCGCCCACGCCCCCCACCAAGGCTATAGCCCACCGGTTTTTTGGCCATTTGGGGGGTTTTGGCACCCCGACCTTCGGGCGCTAATTTTTGGGAGTGGCTGTGCCCGTGGCCTATTTTTCGCACACGGAGGTCGCCCGCAATGTCTCGGGCCATTCCGAGTCCGGCGGACGAACTTCGCCCACGCCCCCCACCAAGGCTGTAGCCCACCCGATTTTTGGCCATTTTTCCGCTGGGGGGTTTTGGCACCCCAACCTTCGGGCACTAATTTTTGGGCGCGGCTGTGCCCGTGGCCTATTTTTCGCACACGGAGGCCGCCCGCAAAGTCTCGGGCCATTCCGAGTCCGGCGGACGAACTTCGCCCACGCCCCCCACCAAGGGTATAGCTTACCTGATTTTTGGCCATTTGGGGGGTTTTGGCACCCCGACCTTCGGGCGCTAATTTTTGGTCGCGGCTTTGCCCGTGGCCTAGTTTTGGCACGCGGAAGCCGCCCACAATGTCTCGGGCCATTCCGAGTCTGGCGGACGAACTTCGCCCACGCCCCCCACCAAGGCTGTAGCCCACCCGATTTTTGGCCATTTTTCCGATGGGGGGTTTTGGCACCCCGACCTTCGGGCGCTAATTTTTATGCACTGCTAAGGCCGTGGCCTAATTTTGGCAAAAGGAGGCCGCCTGCAAAGTCTCGGGCCCTTCCGAGTCCGGCGGACGAACCGCCACGCCCCCACCGGGGTTATAGCCCACCGTTTTTGGCCATTTCGGGTTTTGGCACCCCGACCTTGAGCGCTAATTTTTGGGTGCGGCTGTGCCCGTGGCCTACAGCTCACGGAGGCCGCGCAAAGTCTCATGCCATTCGAGTCAGGACGAACCACGCCCCCCGAGGCTATAGCCCACCCGTTTTTGGCCATTTGGGGGTTTTGGCAACCGGCGCTAATTTTTGGGCGCGGCTGTGCCCGTGGCCTATTTTGGTACACGGAGGCCGCCCGCAAAGTCAGCGGCCATTCCGAGTCCGGCGGACGAACGCCCAGGGGCTATAGCCACCATTTTTGGCCATTTGGGGTTTTGGCACCCGACCTTCGTGCGCTAATTTTTGGTGGCTTTGCCCGTGGCCTAGCACACGGAGGCCGCCGCAAAGTCTCGGGCCATTCCGACTCGGCGGACGAACCGCGCCCCCAAGGTTATAGCCCGATTTTTGGCCATTTGGGGGTTTGGCACCCGACCTTGAGCGCTAATTTTTTGGCTGTGCCGTGGCTATTTATAACACGGAGGCGCGCAAAGTCTCGTGCCATTCCCGAGTGAGCTATAGCCCACCGTTTTTGGCCATTTGGGGTTTTGGCACCCCGACCTTGGCGCTAATTTTTAGTCGGCTTTGCCGTGGCCTATTTTACACGGAGGCGCCCGCAAAGTCAGCGGCCATTCCGAGTCCGGCGGACGAACCGCCCCCCAGGGCTATAGCCCACCCGTTTTTGGCCATTTGGGGTTTTGGCACCCCGACCTTGGGCGCTAATTTTTAGGTGCGGCTGTGCCGTGGCCTACAGCACACGGAGGCGCACGCAAAGTCTCGTGCCATTCCGAGTCCAGGCGGACGAAACGCCCCCCAGGGCTATAGCCCACCCGTTTTTTGGCCATTTGGGGGTTTTGGCACCCCGACCTTCGGGCGCTAAATTTTGGTCGCGGCTTTGCCCGTGGCCTAATTTTGGCACACGGAGGCCGCCCGCAATGTCTCAGGGCATTCCGAGTCCGGCGGACGAAATTTCGCCCACGCCCCCCACCAAGGCTATAGCCCTCCCGATTTTTGGTAATTTTTCCGCTGTGGGGTGTAGGCACCCCGACCTTCGGGCTATAATTTTTGGGAGCGGCTGTACCCGTGGCCTATTTTTACACGGAGGCCGCCCGTAAAGTCTCGGGCCATTCCGACTCCGGCGGACGAACTTCACCCACGCCCCCCACCAAGGTTATAGCCCACCTGATTTTTGGCCATTTGGGGGGTTTTGGCACCCCGACCTTCGGGCGTTAATTTTTGGTCTCGGCTTTGCCCGTGGCCTAGTTTTGGCACACGGAGGCCGCCCGCAATGTCTCGGGCCATTCGAGTCTGGCGGACGAACCGCCACGCCCCACCAGGCTGTAGCCCCCGATTTTGGCCATTTTTCCGATGGGGCTTTTGGCACCCGACCTTCGGGTGCTAATTTTTGCGGCTATGCCCGTGGCCTATTTGTGGCCACGGAGGCCACCCGCAAAGTCTCGGGGCATTCGAGTCAGCGTAGACGAACTTCGCGCCCCCCACCAGGGCTATAGCCCACCCGTTTTTGGCCATTTGGGGTTTTGGCACCCCGACCTTGGCGCTAATTTTTAGGTGCGGCTGTGCCCGTGGCACCACGGAGGCCGCACGCGAAGTCTCTTGCCATTCCGAGTCCGGCGGACGAACTTCGCCACGCCCCCACCAAGGCTATAGCCCACCCGATTTTAGCCATTTTCCGCTGTGGGGTTTTGGGACCCCGACCTTCGGGCACTAATTTTTGGGCGCGGCTATGCCCGTGACCTATTTTTGGCACACGGAAGCCGCCCGCAAAGTCTCGGGCCATTCCGAGTCCGGCGGACGAAATTTCGCCCACGCCCCCCACCAAGGCTATAGCCCACCCGATTTTTGGTCATTTTTCCGCTGGGGGGTTTTGGCACCCCGACCTTCGGGAGCAAATTTTTGGGCGCGGCTGTGCCCTTGGCCTATTTTTGGCACACGGAGGCCGCCCGCAAAGTCTCGGGCCATTCCGAGTCCGGCGGACGAACTTCGCCCACGCCCCCCACCAAGGCTATAGCCCACCCGATTTTTGGCCATTTTTCCGCTGGGGGGTTTTGGCACCCCGACCTTCGGGCGCTAATTTTTGGGCGCGGCTGTGCCCGTGTCCTATTTTTGGCACACGGAGGCCGCCCGCAAAGTCTCGGGCCATTCGGAGTCCGGCGGACGAACTTCGCCCACGCCCCCCACCAAGGCTATAGCCCACCCGTTTTTTGGCCATTTGGGGGGTTTTGGCACCCCGACCTTCGGGCGCTAATTTTTGGGAGTGGCTGTGCCCGTGGCCTATTTTTCGCACACGGAGGCCGCCCGCAAAGTCTCGGGCCATTCGGAGTCCGGCGGACGAACCGCCACGCCCCCACCAAGGCTATAGCCCACCGTTTTTGGCCATTTGGGGGTTTGGCACCCGAACCGGGCGCTAATTTTTGGGCGCGGCTGTGTCCGTAGTCTAATTTTGGCACACAGAGGCCGTCCGCAAAGTCTCGGGCCATTCCGAGTCCGGCGGACGAACTTCCCCGAGCCCCCAGGCTATCATTTACGATTTTTGGCCATTTGGGGGTTTTGGCACCCGACCTTCGGGCGCTAATTTTTAGTCGCGGCTTTGCCCGTGGCCTAGTTTTAACACCACGGAGGCCGCCCGCAATGTCTCGGGCCATTCTGAGTCTGGCGGACGAACTTCGCCCCCAGGTGTAGCCCGCGATTTTGCCATTTTCCGATGGGGGTTTTGGCACCCCGACCTTCGGGCGCTAAATGTGGGCGCGGCTTTGCCCGTGGCCTAGTTTTGGCACACGGAGGCCGCCCGCAAAGTCTCAGGCCATTCCGAGTCCGGCGGACGAACTTCGCCACGCCCCCGGGCTATAGCCCACCCGTTTTTAGCCATTTGGGGTTTTGGCACCCGACCTTCGTGCGCTAATTTTTTGTGTGGCTGTGCCCGTGGCCTATTTTGGCACCACGGAGGCCGCGCAAAGTCTCGTGCCATTCCGAGTCAGGCGGACGAACCGCCAACGCCCCACCAGGCTATAGCCCGTTTTTTGGCCATTTGGGGGGTTTTGGCACCCCGAACTTCGGGCGCTAATTTTTGGGCGCGGCTGTGCCCGTAGCCTATTTTTGGCACACAGAGGCCGTCCGCAAAGTCTCCGGCCATTCCGTGTCCGGCGGACGAACTTCGCTCACGCCCCCCACCAAGGCTGTAGCCCACCCGATTTTTTGCCATTTTTCCGATGGGGGGTTTTGGCACCCCGACCTTCGGGCGCTAATTTTTGGGCGCGGCTATGCCCGTGGCCTATTTTTGGCACACGGAGGCCGCCCGCAAAGTCTCGGGCCATTCCGAGTCCGGCGGACGAACTTCGCCCACGCCCCCCACCAGGGCTATAGCCCACCCGTTTTTTGGCCATTTCGGGGTTTTGGCACCCCGACCTTCGTGCGCTAATTTTTGGGTGCGGCTGTGCCCGTGGCCTATTTTTGGCACACGGAGGCCGCACGCAAAGTCTCGGGCCATTCCGAGTCCGGCGGACGAACTTCGCCCACGCCCCCCACCAGGGCTATAGCCCACCCGTTTTTTGGCCATTTGGGGGTTTTGGCACCCCGACCTTCGTGCGCTAATTTTTTTGTGCGGCTGTGCCCGTGGCCTATTTTTGGCACACGGAGGCCGCACGCAAAGTCTCGTGCCATTCCGAGTCCCACCAAGGCTATAGCCCACCCGTTTTTTGGCCATTTGGGGGGTTTTGGCACCCCGAACTTCGGGCGCTAATTTTTGGGCGCGGCTGTGCCCGTAGCCTATTTTTGGCACACAGAGGCCGTCCGCAAAGTCTCCGGCCATTCCGTGTCCGGCGGACGAACTTCGCTCACGCCCCCCACCAAGGCTGTAGCCCACCCGATTTTTTGCCATTTTTCCGATGGGGGGTTTTGGCACCCCGACCTTCGGGCGCTAATTTTTGGGCGCGGCTATGCCCGTGGCCTACTTTTGGAGGCCGCCCGCAAAGTCTCGGGCCATTCGAGTCCGGCGGACGAACCGCCCCCAGGGCTATAGCCCACCGTTTTTGGCCATTTGGGGGTTTTGGCACCCCGACCTTCGTGCGCTAATTTTTGGGTGCGGCTGTGCCCGTGGCCTATTTTGGCACCACGGAGGCCGCGCAAAGTCTCGGGCCATTCCGAGTCCGGCGGACGAACCGCCACGCCCCCCAAGGCTATAGCCCCCGATTTTTGGCCATTTTTCCGCTGGGGTTTTGCACCCGACCTTCGGGCACTAATTTTTGGCGCGGCTATGACCGTGACCTATTTTGGCACACGGAAGCCGCCCGCAAAGTCTCGGGCCATTCCGAGTCCGGACGAAATTTACGCCCCCCACCAAGGCTATAGCCCACCCGATTTTTGGTCATTTTTCCGCTGGGGGGTTTTGGCACCCCGACCTTCGGTAGCTAATTTTTGGGCGCGGCTGTGCCCGTGGCCTATTTTTCGCACACGGAGGCCACCCGCAAAGTCTCGGGCCATTCCGAGTCCGGCGGACGAACCGCCCCCACCAAGGCTATAGCCCACCCGATTTTAGCCATTTTCCGCTGGGGTTTTCGCACCCCGACCTTCGGGCGGTAATTTTTGGTCGCGGCTTTGCCCGTGGCCTAATTTTGGCACACGGAGGCCGCCCGCAATGTCTCAGGCCATTCCGAGTCCGGCGGACGAAATTTCGCCCACGCCCCCCACCAAGGCTATAGCCCACCTGATTTTTGGCCATTTGGGGGGTTTTGGCACCCCGACCTTCGGGCGCTAATTTTTGGTCGCGGCTTTGCCCGTGGCCTAGTTTTGGCACACGGAGGCCGTCCGCAAAGTCTCGGGCCATTCCGAGTCCGGCGGACGAACCGCCACGCCCCACCAAGGCTGTAGCCCACCCGATTTTTGGCCATTTTTCCGATGGGGGCTTTTGGTTACCCGACCTTCGGGCGCTAATTTTTGGGCGCGGCTATGCCCGTGACCTATTTTTGGCACACGGAAGCCGCCCGCAAAGTCTCGGGCCATTCCGAGTCCGGCGGACGAAATTTCGCCCACGCCCCCCACCAAGGCTATAGCCCACCCGATTTTTGGTCATTTTTCCGCTGGGGGGTTTTGGCACCCCGACCTTCGGGAGCTAATTTTTGGTCGCGGCTTCTCCCGTGGCCTAGTTTTGGCACACGGAGGCCGTCCGCAAAGTCTCGGGCCATTCCGAGTCCGGCGGACGAACTTCGCCCACGCCCCCCACCAAGGCTATAGCCCACCCGATTTTTGGCCATTTTTCCGCTGGGGGGTTTTGGCACCCCGACCTTCGCGCACTAATTTTTGGGCGCGGCTATGCCCGTGACCTATTTTTGGCACACGGAAGCCGCCCGCAAAGTCTCGGGCCATTCCGAGTCCGGCGGACGAAATTTCGCCCACGCCCCCCACCAAGGCTATAGCCCACCCGATTTTTTGCCATTTTTCCGATGGGGGGTTTTGGCACCCCGACCTTCGGGCTCTAATTTTTGGGCGCGGCTATGCCCGTGGCCTATTTTTGACACACGGAGGCCGTCCGCAAAGTCTCGGGCCATTCCGAGTCCGGCGGACGAACTACGCCCACCCCCCCCACCAAGGCTATAGCCCACCCGATTTTTGGCCATTTTTCCGCTGGGGGGTTTTGGCACCCCGACCTTCGGGCACTAATTTTTGGGCGCGGCTATGCCCGTGACCTATTTTTGGCACACGGAAGCCACCCGCAAAGTCTCGGGCCATTCCGAGTCCGGCGGACGAAATTTCGCCCACGCCCCCCACCAAGGCTATAGCCCACCCGATTTTTGGTCATTTTTGCGCTGGGGGGTTTTGGCACCCCGACCTTCGGGAGCTAATTTTTGGGCGCGGCTGTGCCCGTGGCCTATTTTTCGCACACGGAGGCCACCCGCAAAGTCTCGGGCCATTCCGAGTCCGGCGGACGAACTTCGCCCACGCCCCCCACCAAGGCTATAGCCCACCCGATTTTTGGCCATTTTTCCGCTGGGGGGTTTTCGCACCCCGACCTTCGGGCGCTAATTTTTGGTCGCGGCTTTGCCCGTGGCCTAATTTTGGCACACGGAGGCCGCCCGCAATGTCTCAGGCCATTCCGAGTCCGAGACAATTCGCCACGCCCCCACCAAGGCTATAGCCCACCCGATTTTGGTCATTTTCCGCTGGGGGTTTTGGCACCCGACCTTGGCGCTAATTTTTGGGCGCGGCTGTGCTCGTGGCCTATGTTTTACCACGGAGGCCGCCCGCAAAGTCTCGGGCCATTCCGAGTCCGGACGAACTTCGCCCCCGAGGTTATAGCCCACGATTTTTGGCCATTTGGGGTTTTGGCACCCGACCTTGGGCGCTAATTTTTGGTCGCGGCTTTGCCCGTGGCTATTTTAACACGGAGGCCGCCCGCAATGTCTCGGGCAATTCCGAGTCCGGCGGACGAACCCGCCCCCACCAAGGCTGTAGCCCCGATTTTTGGCCATTTTCCGATGGGGCTTTTGGCACCCGACCTTGATCGCTAATTTTTTTAGCCACGGAGGCCGCCCGCAAAGTCTCGGGCCATTCCGAGTCCGGACGAACCGCCCACGCCACCCAGGCTATAAGCACCCGTTTTTGGCCATTTGGGGTTTTGGCACCCCGACCTTGGCGCTAATTTTTAGGTGCGGCTGTGCCCGTGGCCTATTTTGGCACCACGGAGGCGCGCAAAATCTCGTGCCGTTCGAGTCCGGTGGGCCGAACGCCCCCCAAGGCTATAGCCCACCCGTTTTTGGCCATTCGGGGGTTTTGGCACCCGACCTTCGGGCGGTATTTTTTGGTCGCGGCTTTGCCCGTGGCCTAGCACACGGAGGCCGCCCGCAATGTCTCAGGCCATTCCGAGTCCGGCGGACGAAATTTCCACGCCCCCACCAAGGCTATAGCCCACCCGATTTTTAGTCATTTTTCCGCTGGGGTTTTGGCACCCGACCTTGGGCGCTAATTTTTAGGCGCGGCTGTGCCCGTGGCCTATTTTCGCACACGGAGGCCGCCCGCAAAGTCTCGGGCCATTCCGAGGTCCGGACGAACTTCGCCCACGCCCCCCACCAGGTTATAGCGCACCTGATTTTTGGCCATTTGGGGGGTTTTGGCACCCCGACCTTCGGGAGCTAATTTTTGGTCTCGGGTTTGACCGTGGCCTAGTCTTGGCACACGGAGGCCGCCCGCAATGTCTCGGGCCATTCCGAGTCTGGCGGACGCCACGCCCCCAAGGCTGTAGCCCACCCGATTTTGGCCATTTTCCGATGGGGCTTTTGGCACCCGACCTTGGGCGCTAATTTTTGGGCGCGGCTATGCCCGTGGCCTATTTGTGGCACGGAGGCCGCCCGCAAAGTCTCGGGGCATTCCGAGTCCGAGGCGGACGAACCGCCCGCCCCAGGCTATAGCCCACCCGTTTTTGGCCATTTGGGGTTTTGGCACCCCGACCTTGGGCGCTAATTTTTGGGTGCGGCTGTGCCCGTGGCCTATTTTGGCACACGGAGGATGCGCAAAGTCTCTTGCCATTCCGAGTCCGGACGAACGCCCCCCCAAGGCTATAGCCCAACCGTTTTTGGCCATTTGGGGGTTTTGGCACCCCGACCTTGATCGCTAATTTTTGGCGCAGATATGCCCATGGCCTATTTTGGCACCACGGAGGCCGCACACAAAGTCTCGGGCCATTCCGAGTCCGGACGAACTTCGCCGCCCCCACAGGCTATAGCCCGCGATTTTTAGCCATTTGGGGTTTTGGCACCCGACCTTGGGCGATATTTTTAGGCGCGGCTGTGCCCGTGGCCTATTTTGGCACACGGAGGCCGCCCGCAAAGTCTCGTGCCGTTCCTAGTCCGCGGACGAACTTCGCCACGCCCCCAAGGCTATAGCGCACCCGATTTTTGGCCATTTGGGGGTTTTGGCACCCCGACCTTCGGGTGCTAATTTTTGGGCGCGGCTGTGCCCGTGGCCTATTTTTGGCACACGGAGGCCGCCCGCAAAGTCTCGGGCCCTTCCGAGGCCGGCGGATGAACTTCGCCCACGCCCCCCACCAAGGCTATATAGCCCACACGTTTTTTGGCCATTTGGGGGGTTTTGGCACCCCGACCTTCGGGCGCTAATTTTTGGGCGCAGATATGCCCATGGCCTATTTTTGGCACACGGAGGCCGCACACAAAGTCTCGGGCCATTCCGAGTCCGGCGGACGAACTTCGCCCACGCCCCCCACCAAGGCTATAGCCCACCCGATTTTTGGCCATTTTTCCGCTGGGGGCTTTTGCACCCCGACCATCGGGCGCTAATTTTTGGGCGCGGTTGTGCCCGTGGCCTATTTTTGGCACACGGAGGCCGTCCTTTAAGTCTCGGGCCATTCCGAGTCCGGTGGACGAACTTCGCACACGCCCCCCACCAAGGCTATAGCCCACCCGATTTTTGGCCATTTTTCCGCTGGGGGGTTTTGGCACCCCGAACTTCGGGTGCTAATTTTTGAGTGCGGCTGTGCCCGTGGCCTATTTTTGGGACACGGAGGCCGCCCGCAAAGTCTCGGACCATTCCGAGTCCGGAGGACGAACTTCGCCCACGCCCCCCACCAAGGCTATAGCCCACCCGTTTTTTGGCCATTTGGGGGGTTTTGGCACCCCGACCATCGGGTGCTAATTTTTGGGCGCGGCTGTGCCCGTGGCCTATTTTTTGCACACGGAGGCCGCCCGTAAAGTCTCGGGCCATTCTGAGTCCTACAGACGAACTTCGCCCACGCCACCCACCAAGGCTATAGCCCACCCAATTTTTGGTCATTTTTCCGCTGGGGGGTTTTGGCACCCCGACCTTCGGGCGCTAATTTTTGGGAACGGCTATGCCGTGGCCTATTTTTTGCACACGGAGGCCGCCCGCAAAGTCTCGGGCCATTCCGAGTCCGGCGGAGGAACTTCGCCCACGCCCCCCACCAAGGCTATAGCCCACCCGATTTTTGGCCATTTTTCCGCTGGGGGGTTTTGGCACCACGACCTTGGGGCGCGGCCGTGACCGTGGCTTATTTTTGGCACACGGAGGCCGCCCGCAAAGTCTCGGGCCATTCCGAGTCCGGCGGACGAACTTCGCCCACGCCCCCCACCAAGGCTATAGCCCACCCGATTTTTGGCCATTTTTCCGCTGGGGGGTTTTGGCACCCCGACCTTGGGGCGCTAATTTTTGGGTGCGGCTATGCCCGTGGCCTATTTTTGACACACGGAGGCCACCCCCAAAGTCTCGGGCCATTACGAGTCTGGCGGACGAACTTCGCCCACGCCCCCCACCAAGGCTATAGCCCACCCGTTTTTTGGCCATTTGGGGGGTTTTGGCACCCCGACCTTCGGGCGCTAATATTTGGCCACGGGTGTGCCCGTGCCTAATTTTTGGGCGCGGCTGTGCCCATGGCCTGTTTTTGGCGCACGAAGGCCGCCCGAAAAGTCTCGGACCATTCCGAGTCCGGCGGAAGAACTTCGCCCATGCCCCCCACCAAGGCTATAGCCCACCCGATTTTTGGCCATTTTTCCGCTGGGGGGTTTTGGCACCCCGACCTGCGGGTGCTAATTTTTGGGCTAGGCTATGCCCGTGGCCTATTTTTGAAACACGGAGGCAGCCCCCAAAGTCTCGGGCCATTCCGAGTCCGGCGGACGAAATTCGCCCACGCCCCACCAAGGCTTTAGCCCACCCATTTTTTGGCCATTTGGGGGATTTTGGCACCCCGACCTTCGGGCGCGGCCGTGACCGTGGCCTATTTTTGGCACACGGAGGCCGCCCGCAAAGTCTCGGGCCATTCCAAGTCCGGCGGACGAACTTCGCCCATGCCCCCCACCAAGGCTATAGCCCACCCGATTTTTGGCCATTTTTCCGCTGGGGGGTTTTTGTACCCCGGCCTTCGGGGGCTAATTTTTTGGACTATGGCCGTGGCCTATTTTTGGCACACGGAGGCCGCCCGCAAAGTCTCGGGCCATTCCGAGTCCGGCGGACGAACTTCGCCCACGCCCCCCACCAAGGCTATAGCCCACCCGTTTTTTGGCCATTTGGGGGGTTTTGGCACCCCAACCTTCGGGCTCTAATTATTGGGTGCGGCTGTGCCCGTGGCCTATTTTTGGCACACGGAGGCCGCCCGCTAAGTCTCGGGCCATTCCGAGTCTGGCGGACGAACTTCGCCCACGCCCCCCACAACGGCTATAGGCCACCCTTTTTCTGGTCAATTGGGGGGTTTTGGCACCCCGACCTTCGGGTGCTAATTTTTGGGCGCGGCTGTGCCCGTGGCCTATTTTTGGCACACGGAGGCCACCCGCAAAGTCTCGGGCCATTCCGAGTCCGGCGGACGAACTTCGCCCACGCCCCCCACCAAGGCTATATAGCCCACCCGATTTTTGGCCATTTTTCCGCAGGGGGGTTTTGGCACCCCGACCTTCGGGCGCTAATTTTTGGGCGCGGCTGTGCCCGTGGCCTATTTTTGGCACACGGAGGCCGCCCGCAAAGTCTCGGGCCATTCCGAGTCCGGCGGACGAACTTCGCCCACGCCCCCCACCAAGGCTATAGCCCACCCGTTTTTTGGCCATTTTTCCGCTGGGGGGTTTTGGCACCCCGACCTTCGGGCGCTAATTTTTGGGCGCGGCTATGTCCGTAGCCTATTTTTGGCACACGGAGGCCATGCCCAAAGTCTCCGGCCATTCTGTGTCCGGCGGACGAACATCGCCGACGCCCCCCGCCAAGGCTATAGCCCACCCGTTTTTTCGCCATTTGGGGGGTTTTGGCACCCCGACCTTCGGGTGCTAATTTTTGGGCGCGGCTGTGCCCGTGGCCTATTTTTGGCCCATGGAGACCGTCCGCAAAGTCTCGTGCCATTCCTAGTCCGGCGGACGAACTTCGCCCACGCCCCCCACCAAGGCTATAGCCCACCCGATTTTTGGCCATTTTTTCCGCAGGAGGGTTTTGGCACCCCGACCTTCGGGCGCTAATTATTGGGCGCGGCTATGCCCGTGGCCTCTTTTGGCACGGAGGCTGCCCCAAAGTCTCGGGCCATTCGAGTCCGAGGCGGACGAACTTGAGGCTATAGCCCACCCGATTTTGGCCATTTTCCGCTGGGGGTTTTGGCACCCGACCTTCGGGCGCTAATTTTTGGCGCGGCTATGTCAAGTGGCCTATTTTTGCACGGAGGCCGTGCCCAAAGTCTCCGGCCATTCCGAGTCCGGCGGACGAACATCGCCCCCGCCAAGGCTATAGCCCACCCGTTTTTCGCCATTTGGGGTTTTGGCACCCGACCTTCGGGTGCTAATTTTTTGACTATGTCCGTGGCCTATTTTTAACCCATGGAGACCGTCAAAGTCTCGTGCCATTCCTAGTCCAGGACGAACCCCCACCAAGGCTATAGCCCACCCGATTTTTGGCCATTTTTTCCGCAGGAGGGTTTTGGCACCCCGACCTTCGGGCGCTAATTATTGGGCGCGGCTATGCCCGTGGCCTGTTTGTGGCGCACGAATGCCGCCCAAAAAGTCTCGGACCATTCCGAGTCCGGTGGACGAACTTCGCCCATGCCCCCCACCAAGGCTATAGCCCACCCGATTTTTGGCCATTTTTCCGCTGGGGGGTTTTGGCACCCCGACCTTCGGGCGCTAATTTTTGCGCGCGGCTATGCCCGTGGCCTCTTTTTGGCACACGGAGGCTGCCCCAAAAGTCTCGGGCCATTCCGAGTCCGGCGGACGAACTTCGCCCACGCCCCCCACTGAGGCTATAGCCCACCCGATTTTTGGCCATTTTTCCGCTGGGGGGTTTTGGCACCCCGACCTTCGGGCGCTAATTTTTGGGCGCGGCTATGTCCGTGGCCTATTTTTGGCACACGGAGGCCGTGCCCAAAGTCTCCGGCCATTCCGAGTCCGGCGGACGAACATCGCCGACGCCCCCCGCCAAGGCTATAGCCCACCCGTTTTTTCGCCATTTGGGGGGTTTTGGCACCCCGACCTTCGGGTGCTAATTTTTGGGCGCGGCTGTGCCCGTGGCCTATTTTTGGCCCATGGAGACCGTCCGCAAAGTCTCGTGCCATTCCTAGTCCGGCGGACGAACTTCGCCCACGCCCCCCACCAAGGCTATAGCGCACCCGATTTTTGGCCATTTTTTCCGCAGGAGGGTTTTGGCACCCGACCTTGGGCGCTAATTATTAGGCGCGGCTGTGCCCGTGGCCTATTTTTGCACCACGGAGGCCACCTGCAAAGTCTAGGGCCATTCCGAGTCCGGCGGACGAAATGCACCCACGCCCCCCACCAAGGCTATAGCCCACCGATTTTGGCCATTTGGGGGGTTTTGGCACCCCGACCTTCGGGCGCTAATTTTTGGGCGCGGCAGTACCCGTGGGCTATTTTGGCACACGGAGGCCACCCGCAAAGTCTCGGGCCATTCAAGTCCAGCGGACGAACTTCGCTCATGCCCCCACAAGGCTATAGCCCACCCTTTTTTGGCCATTTTTCCGCTGGGGGTTTTGGCACCCGACCTTCGGGGCTAATTTTTAGGCGGCTGGGCCCATGGCCTGTTTTGGCGCCACGAGGCCGCCGAAAAGTCTCGGACCATTCCGAGTCCGGCGGACGAACTTCGCCCATGCCCCCCACCAAGGCTATAGCCCACCCGATTTTTGGCCATTTTTCCGCTGGGGGGTTTTGGCACCCCGACCTTCGGGCGCTAATTTTTGCGCGCGGCTATGCCCGTGGCCTCTTTTTGGCACATGGAGGCTGCCCCCAAAGTCTCGGGCCATTCCGAGTCCGGCGGACGAACTTCGCCCACGCCCCCCACTAAGGCTATAGCCCACCCGATTTTTGGCCATTTTTCCGCTGGGGGGTTTTGGCACCCCGACCTTCGGGCGCTAATTTTTGGGCGCGGCTATGTCCGTGGCCTATTTTTGGCACACGGAGGCCGTGCCCAAAGTCTCCGGCCATTCCGAGTCCGGCGGACGAACATCGCCCACGCCCCCCGCCAAGGCTATAGCCCACCCGTTTTTTCGCCATTTGGGGGGTTTTGGCACCCCAACCTTCGGGTGCTAATTATTGGGCGCGGCTGTGCCCGTGGCCTATTTTTTGCACACGGAGGCCACCTGCAAAGTCTCGGGCCATTCCGAGTCCGGCGGACGAGCTTCGCCCATGCCCCCCACAAAGGCTATAGCCCACCCGATTTTTGGCCATTTTTCCGCTGGGGGGTTTTGGCACCCCGACCTTCGGGCGCTAATTTTTGCGCGCGGCTATGCCCGTGGCCTCTTTTTGGCACATGGAGGCTGCCCCAAAAGTCTCGGGCCATTCCGAGTCCGGCGGACGAACTTCGCCCACGCCCCCCACTGAGGCTATAGCCCACCCGATTTTTGGCCATTTTCCGCTGGGGTTTTGGCACCCGACCTTGGCGCTAATTTTTGGCGCGGCTATGTCCGTGGCCTATTTTTGGCACACGGAGGCCGTGCCCAAAGTCTCCGGCCATTCCGAGTCCGGCGGACGAACATCGCCGACGCCCCCCGCCAAGGCTATAGCCCACCCGTTTTTTCGCCATTTGGGGGGTTTTGGCACCCCGACCTTTGGGTGCTAATTTTTGGGCGCGGCTGTGCCCGTGGCCTATTTTTGGCCCATGGAGACCGTCCGCAAAGTCTCGTGCCATTCCTAGTCCGGCGGACGAACTTCGCCCACGCCCCCCACCAAGGCTATAGCCCACCCGATTTTTGGCCATTTTTTCCGCAGGAGGGTTTTGGCACCCCGACCTTCGGGCGCTAATTATTGGGCGCGGCTATGCCCGTGGCCTCTTGTTGCACCACGGAGGCCACCTGCAAAGTCTCGGGCCATTCCGAGTCCAGTGACGAAATTCACCACGCCCCCACCAAGGCTATAGCCCACCCGTTTTTGTCCATTTGGTGGGTTTTGGCACCCCGACCTTCGGGCGCTAATTTTAGGCGGCTGTACCCGTGTGCTATTTTGGCACACGGGTCCACCGCAAAGTCTCGGGCCATTCCAAGTCCGAGCGGACGAACTTCGCTCATGCCCCCACAAGGCTATAGCCCACCCTTTTTGGCCATTTTTCCGCTGGGGTTTTGGCACCCCGACCTTCGGGCGCTAATTTTTGGGCGCGGCTATGTCCGTGGCCTATTTTTGGCACACGGAGGCCGTGCCCAAAGTCTCCGGCCATTCCGAGTCCGGCGGACGAACATCGCCCACGCCCCCCGCCAAGGCTATAGCCCACCCGTTTTTTCGCCATTTGGGGGGTTTTGGCACCCCGGCCTTCGGGTGCTAATTTTTGGGCGCGGCTGTGCCCGTGGCCTATTTTTGGCCCATGGAGACCGTCCGCAAAGTCTCGTGCCATTCCTAGTCCGGCGGACGAGCTTCGCCCACGCCCCCCACCAAGGCTATAGCCCACCCGATTTTTGGCCATTTTTTCCGCAGGGGGGTTTTGGCACCCCGACCTTCGGGCGCTAATTATTAGGCGCGGCTGTGCCCGCGGCCTTTTTTTTGCACACGGAGGCCACCCACAAAGTCTCGGGCCATTCCGAGTCCGGCGGACGAAATTCACCCACGCCCCCCACCAAGGCTATAGCCCACCCGTTTTTTGGCCATTTGGGGGGTTTTGGCACCCCGACCTTCGGGCGCTAATTTTTGGGCGCGGCTGTACCCGTGGGCTATTTTTGGCACACGGAGGCCACCCGCAAAGTCTCAGGCCATTCCAAGTCCGGCGGACGAACTTCGCCCATGCCCCCCACAAAGGCTATAGCCCACCCTTTTTTTGGCCATTTTTCCGCTGGGGGGTTTTGGCACCCCGACCTTCGGGGGCTAATTTTTGGGCGCGGCTATGGCCGTGGCCTATTTTTGGCACACGGAGGCCGCCCGCAAAGTCTCGGGCCATTCCGAGTCCGGCGGACGAACTTCGCCCACGCCCCCCACCAAGGCAATAGCCCACCCATTTTTTGGCCATTTGGGGGGTTTTGGCACCCCAACCTTCGGGTGCTAATTATTGGGCGCGGCTGTGCCCGTGGCCTATTTTTGGCACACGGAGGCCACCCGCAAAGTCTCGGGCCATTCCGAGTCTGGCGGACGAACTTCGCCCACGCCCCCCACAAAGGCTATAGCCCACCCTTTTTTTGGCCATTTGGGGGGTTTTGGCACCCCGACCTTCGGGTGCTAATTTTTGGGCGTGGCTGTGCCCGTGGCCTATTTTTGGCACACGGAGGCCACCCGCAAAGTCTCGGGCCATTCCGAGTCCGGCGGACGAACTTCGCCCACGCCCCCCACCAAGGCTATAGCCCACCCGATTTTTGGCCATTTTTCCGCAGGGGGGTTTTGGCACCCCGACCTTCGGGCCTAATTTTTGGGCGCGGCTGTGCCCGTGGCCTATTTTTGGCACACGGAGGCCGCCCGCAAAGTCTCGGGCCATTCCGAGTCCGGCGGACGAACTTCGCCCACGCCCCCACCAAGGCTAATGCCCACCCGTTTTTGGCCATTTGGGGTTTGGCACCCCGACCTTCGGGCTCCTAATTTTTGGGCGGCTGTGCCCGTGGCCCACAGCAGCGGAGGTCGCCCGTAAAGTCTCGGGCCATTCGAATCCGGACGAACTTCGCCACGCCCCCCAAGGCTATAGCCCACCCGTTTTTTGGCCATTTGGGGGGTTTTGGCACCCCGACCTTCGGGCGCTAATATTTGGTTGCGGCTATGCCCGTGGCCTATTTTTGGCACACGGAGGCCACCCCCAAAGTCTCAGGCCATTACGAGTCTGGCGGACGAACTTCGCCCACGCCCCCCACCAAGGCTATAGCCCACCCGTTTTTTGGCCATTTGGGGGGTTTTGGCACCCCGACCTTCGGGCGCTAATTTTTGGGCACGGGCGTGCCCGTGGCCTAATTTTTCGGCGCGGCTGTGCCCATGGCCTGTTTTTGGCGTACGAAGACCGCCCGAAAAGTCTCGGACCATTCCGAGTCCGGCGGACGAACTTCGCCCACGCCCCCCACCAAGGCTATAGCCCACCCGTTTTTTGGCCATTTGGGGGGTTTTGGCACCCCGACCTTGGGCGCTAATTTTTAGACACGGGTGTGCCCGTGGCCTAATTTTGTGGCTGTGCCCATGGCATGTTTTGGCGCACGAGACCGCCCGCAAAGTCTCGGACCGTTCCGAGTCCGGACGAACCGCCCATGCCCCACCAAGGCTATAGCCCACCCGATTTTTGGCCATTTTCCGCTGGGGTTTTGGCACCCGACCTTGGGCTAATTTTTGTCTGTGGCTATGCCCGTGGCCTCTTTTGGCACACGGAGGCTGCCCCCAAAGTCTCGGGCCATTCCGAGTCCAGGACGAACCGCCACGCCCCCACTAAGGCTATAGCCCACCCGATTTTTGGCCATTTTCCGCTGGGGTTTGGGCACCCGACCTTCGGGCGCTAATTTTAGGCGCGGCTATGTCCGTGGCCTATTTTTTGGCACACGGAGGCCGTGCCCAAATTCTCGGGCCATTCCGAGTCCGGCGGAAGAACATCGCCCACGCCCCCCGCCAAGGCTATAGCCCACCCGTGTTTTCGCCATTTGGGGGGTTTTGGCACCCCAACCTTCGGGTGCTAATTTTTGGGCGCGGCTGTGCCCGTGGCCTATTTTTGGCCCAAGGAGACCGACCGAAAAGTCTCGGGCCATTCCTCGTCCGGACGAACCGCCACGCCCCCACCAAGGCTATAGCCCTCCCGATTTTGGCCATTTTCCGCTGGGGTTTTGGCACCCCTACCGTCGGGCTCTAATTTTTGGCCGCGGCTATGCCCGTGGCCTATTTTTGGCACACGGAAGCCGCCCGTAAAGTCTCGGGCCATTCCGAGTCCGGCGGACGAAATTACGCCCACCCCCCCCCCCAAGGCAATAGCCCACCCGATTTTTGGACATTTTTCCGCTGGGGTTTTGGCACCCGACCTTCGGGCACTAATTTTTAGGCGCGGCTATGCCCGTGGCCTATTTGAGCCGCCCGTAAAGTCTCGGGCCATTCCGAGTCCGGCGGACGAACTTCGCCCATGCCCCCACCCAGGCTATAGCCCCCCTGTTTTTTGGCCATTTGGGGGGTTTTGGCACCCCGACCTTCGGGCCCTAATTTTAGGCGCGGCAGTGCCCGTGGCCTATTTTGGCACCACGGAGGCCGCCCGCAAAGTCCCGGGCCATTCCGAGTCCGAGCGGACGAACTTACGCCCCCACCAAGGCTATAGCCCTCCCGATTTTTGGCCATTTTCCGCTGGGGTTTTGGCACCCCGACCTTCGGGCGCTAATTTTTGGCGCGGCTGTGCCCGTGGCTATTTTGGCACACGGAGGCCGCCCGCAAAGTCTCGGGCAATTCCGAGTCCGGACGGAACCGCCCACGCCCCCACCAGGCTATAGCCCTCCCGATTTTGGCCATTTTCCGCTGGGGTTTTGGCACCCGACCTTGGGCGCTAATTTTTAGGCGCGGCTATGCCCGTGGCCTATTTTTAACACGAAGCCGCCCGTAAAGTCTCGGGCCATTCCGAGTCCGGCGGACGAAATTTCACCACGCCCCCACCAAGGCTATAGCCCACCGATTTTTGGCCATTTTCCGCTGGGGTTTTGGCACCCGACCTTCGGGCACTAAGTTTTGGGCGCGGCTATGCCCGTGGCCTATTTTGGCACACGGAAGCCGCCCGTAAAGTCTCGGGCCATTCCGAGTCCGGCGGACGAATTACGCCCCCACCAAGGCTATAGCCCACCCGTTTTTGGCCATTTTTCGCTGGGGTTTTGGCACCCGACCTTCGGGCACTAAGTTTTGGGCGCGGCTATGCCCGTGGCCTATTTTTGGCACACGGAAGCCGCCCGTAAAGTCTCGGGCCATTCCGAGTCCGGCGGACGAACTTCGCCCATGCCCCCCACCAAGGCTATAGCGCACTAATTTTAGGGCGCGGCTATGCCCGTGGCCTATTTTTGGCACACGGAAGCCGCCCGTAAAGTCTCGGGCCATTCCAAGTCCTGCGGACGAAATTTCGCCCACGCCCCCCACCAAGGCTATAGCCCACCCAATTTTTGGCCATTTTTCCGCTGGGGGGTTTTGGCACCCCGACCTTCGGGCACTAATTTTTGGGCGCGGCTATGCCCGTGGCCTATTTTTGGCACACGGAAGCCGCCCGTAATGTCTCGGGCCTTTCGGTGTCCGGCGTACGAACTTCGCCCATGCCCCCCACCAAGGCTATAGCCCACCTGATTTTTGGCCATGTGGGGGGTTTTGGCACCCCGACCTTCGGGCACTAATTTTTGGGCGCGGCTGTTCCGTGGCCTATTTTGGCACCGGAGGCCGCCCGCAAAGTGTCGTGCCATTCCTAGTCCAGCGGACGAACTTCGCCCCCACCAAGGCTATAGCGCACCCGATTTTGGCCATTTTCCGCGGGGTTTTGGCACCCGACCTTCGGGTGCTAATTTTTGGCGCGGCTGTGCCCGTGGCCTATTTTGGCACACGGAGGCCGCCCGCAAAGTCTCGGGCCATTCCGAGTCCGGCGGACGAACTTGCCACGCCCCCCCAGGCTATAGCCCACCGTTTTTGGCCATTTGGGGGTTTTGGCACCCGACCTTCGGGCCCTAATTTTTAGGCGGCAGTGCCGTGGGCTATTTTTGGCAAATGGAGGCCGCCCGCAAAGTCTCGGGCCATTCCGAGTCCGGCGGACGAACCGCCCCTCCCCCACCAAGGCTATAGCCCACCGTTTTTGGCCATTTGGGGGTTTTGGCACCCCGACCTTCGGGCGATAATTTTTAGGCGCGGCTGTACCCGTGGCCTATTTTTCAGCCGCCCGTAAAGTCTCGGGCCATTCGAGTCCTGCGGACGAAATTTCGCCCCCACAAGGCTATAGCCCAATTTTGGCCATTTTCCGCTGGGGTTTTGGCACCCGACCTTCGGGCACTAATTTTTGGGCGCGGCTATGCCCGTGGCCTATTTTTGCACAGCGAAGCCGCCCGTAAAGTCTCGGGCCAGTCCGAGTCGGCGGACGAACCGCCCATGCCCCCCATGGCTATAGCCACTTTGATTTTTGGCCATTTGGGGGGTTTGGCACCCGACCTTGGACGCTAATTTTTGGGCGCGGCTGTTCCGTGGCCTATTTTTGCACGGAGGCCGCCCGCAAAGTGTCGTGCCATTCCTAGTCCGGCGGACGAACTTCGCGCCCCCCAAGGCTATAAGCGCACCGATTTTTGGCCATTTTTCCGCGGGGTTTTGGCACCCGACCTTGGTGCTAATTTTTTGGCTGTGCCCGTGGCCTATTTTGGCACACGTGGGCCGGCCACAAAGTCTCGGGCCATTCCGAGTCCGGCGGACGAACTTCGCCACGCCCCACCAAGTGTAGCCCACCGATTTTGGCCATTTTTCTGCTGGGGGTTTTGGCACCCCAACCTTCGGGCGCTAATTATTGGTGCGGCTGTGCCCATGGCCTATTTTCGCACACGGTGGCCGCCCGCAAAGACTCGGGCCTTTCCGAGTCCGGCGGACGAACTTCGCCCACGCCCCCCACCAAGGCTATAGCCCACCCGTTTTTTGGCCATTTGGGGGGTTTTGGCACCCCGACCTTCGGACGCTAATTTTTGGGCGCGGTAGTGCCCGTGGCCTATTTTTGGCACACGGAGGCCGCCTGCAAAGTCTCGTGCCATTCCTAGTCCGGCGGACGAACTTCGCCCACGCCCCCCACCAAGGCTATAGCGCACCCGATTTTTGGCCATTTTTCCGCAGGGGGTTTTGGCACCCCGACCTTCGGGTACTAATTTTTGGGCGCGGCTGTGCCCGTGGCCTATTTTTGGCCCACGGAGGCCGCCCGCAAAGTCTCGTGCCATTCCAAGTCCGGCGGACGAACTTCGCCCACGCCCCCCATCAAGGCTATAGCGCACCCGATTTTTGGCCATTTTTCCGCAGGGGGTTTGGGCACCCCGACCTTCGGGTGCTAATTTTTGGGCGCTGCTGTGCCCGTGGCCTATTTTTGGCACACGGAGGCCGCCCGTAAAGTCTCGGGCCTTTCCGAGTCCGGCGGACGAACTTCGCCCACGCCCCCCACCAAGGCTATAGCCCACCCGTTTTTTGGCCATTTGGGGGGTTTTGGCACCCCGACCTTCGGACGATAATTTTTGGACGCGGCAGTGCCCGAGGCCTATTTTTGGCACACGGAGGCCGCCCGCAAAGTCTCGTGCCATTCCTAGTCCGGCGGACGAACTTCGCCCACGCCCCCCACCAAGGCTATAGCGCACCCGATTTTTGGCCATTTTTCCGCAGGGGGTTTTGGCACCCCGACCTTCGGGTGCTAATTTTTGGGCGCGGCTGTGCCCGTGGCCTATTTTTGGCACACGGAGGCCGCCCGCAAAGTCTCGGGCCTTTCCGAGTCCGGCGGACGAACTTCGACCACGCCCCCCACCAAGGCTGTAGCCCACCCGATTTTTGGCCATTTTTCTGCTGGGGGGTTTTGGCACCCCAACCTTCGGGCGCTAATTATTGGGCGCGGCTGTGCCCTTGGCCTATTTTTCGCACACGGTGGCCGCCCGCAAAGTCTCGGGCCATTCCGTGTCTGGCGGACGAACTTCGCCCACACCCCCCACAAAGGCTATAGCCCACCCGTTTTTTGGCCATTTGGGGGGTTTTGGCACCCCGACCTTCGGGTAATAATTTTTGGGCGCGGCTGTGCCCGTGGCCTATTTTTGGCACACGGAGGCCGCCCGCAAAGTCTCGGGCCATTCCGAGTCCGGCGGACGAACATCGCCCGCGCCCCCCACCAAGGCTATAGCCCACCCGTTTTTTTTGCCATTTGGGGGGTTTTGGCACCCCGACCTTCGGGCGGTAATTTTTGGGCGCGGCTGTGCCCGTGGCCTATTTTTGGCACACGGAGGCCGCCCGCTAGGTCTCGGGCCATTCCGAGTCCGGCGGACGAACTTCGCCCACGCCCCCCACCAAGGCTATAGCCCTCCCGATTTTTTGCCATTTTTCCGCTGGGGGGTTTTGGCACCCCGACCTTTGGGCACTAATTTTTGGGCGCGGCTATGCCCGTGGCCTATTTTTGGCACACGGAAGCCGCCCGTAAAGTCTCGGGCCATTCCGAGTCCGGCGGACGAAATTTCGCCCACGCCCCCCACCAAGGCTATAGCCCACCCGATTTTTGGCCATTTTTCCGTTGCGGGGTTTTGGCACCCCGACCTTCGGGTGCTAATTTTTTAGCGCGGCTGTGCCCGTGGCCTATTTTTGGCCTACGGAGGCCGCCCGCAAAGTCTCGTGCCATTCCTAGTCCGGCGGACGAACTTCGCCCACGCCCACTGCAGGGCTATTGCCCACCGATTTTTGGTCATTTTTCCGGGGGTTTTGGCACCCCGACCTTCGGGCGCTAATTTTTGTCTTGTGGCTATGCCCGTGGCCTATTTTTGGCACATGGAGCGCCCAAAGTCTCGGGCCATTCCGAGTCGGCGGACGAACTTCGCCACGCCCTCCACCAAGGCTATAGCCCACCCGATTTTTGCCATTTTTTTGGGGTTTTGGCACCCGACCTTGGTGCTAATTCTTGCGGCTATGCCCGTGGCCTCTTTTTGGCACGTGGAGGCTGCCCCCAAAGTCTCGGGCCATTCTGAGTCCGGCGGACGAACTTCGCCCACGCCCCCCACCAAGGCTATAGCCCACCCGTTTTTTGGGCATTTTTTCGCAGGGGGTTTTGGCACCCCGACCTTCGGGTGCTAATTTTTGAGCGGCTTTGTCCGTGGCCTATTTTTAACCACGGAGGCGCCCAAAGTCTCGGGCCATTCCGAGTCCGGCGGACGAACCGCCACGCCCCCACCAAGGCTATAGCCCTCCCGTTTTTGGCCATTTCGGGGTTTGGCACCCCGACCTTGGTGCTAATTTTTGAGCGGCTGTACCCGTGGCCTATTTTTGGCCTACGGGCCGCCCGCAAATCTCGTGCCATTCCTAGTCCGGATGAACCGCCACGCCCCTGGGCTATAGCCCACCCGATTTTTGGTCATTTTTCCGCAGGGGTTTTGGCACCCGACCTTGCGCTAATTTTTGGGCGCGGCTATGCCCGTGGCCTCTTTTTGCACGGAGGCCGCACCCAAAGTCTCGGGCCATTCGAGTCCGGACGAACCGCCCGCCCCCACCAAGGCTATAGCCCACCCGATTTTTGGCCATTTTTCCGCTGGGGGGTTTTGGCACCCCGACCTTCGGGCGCTAATTTTTAAGCGCGGCTATGCCCGTGGCCTCTTTTTGGCACGTGGAGGCTGCCCCCAAAGTCTCAGGCCATTCTGAGTCCGGCGGACGAACTTCGCCCACGCCCCCCACCAGGGCTATAGCCCACCCGATTTTTGGCCATTTTTCCGCTGGGGGGTTTTGGCACCCCGACCTTCGGGTGCTAATTTTTGAGCGCGGCTGTGCCCGTGGCCTATTTTTGGCCTACGGAGGCCGCCCGCAAAGTCTGGGGCCATTCCGAGTCCGGCGGACGATCGTAGGCCAAGCCCACAACAATCCCTATAGCCCACCCGATTTTTGGCCATTTTTCCGCTGGGGGGTTTTGGCACCCCGACCTTCGGGCGCTAATTTTTGGGCGCGGCTATGCCCGTGGCCTCTTTTTGGCACGTGGAAGCTGCCCCCAAAGTCTCGGGCCATTCTGAGTCCGGCGGACGAACTTCGCCCACGCCCCCCACCAGGGCTATAGCCCACCCGATTTTTGGCCATTTTTCCGCTGGGGGGTTTTGGCACCCCGACCTTCGGGTGCTAATTTTTGAGCGCGGCTGTGCCCGTGGCCTATTTTTAGCCTACGGAGGCCGCCCGCAAAGTCTGGGGCCATTCCGAGTCCGGCGGACGAACTTCGCCCACGCCCCCCACCAAGGCTATAGCCCACCCGTTTTTTGGCCATTTGGAGGGTTTTGGCACCCGGACCTTCGGGCGCTAATTTTTGGACGCGGCTGCGTCCGTGGCCTATTTTTGGCACACGGAGGCCGCCCGCAAAGTCTCGGGCCATTCCGAGTCCGAACTTGCAAGGCTATAGCCCACCGTTTTTGGCCATTTTTAGCAGGGGTTTTGGCACCCCGACCTTCGGGTGCTAATTTTTGGGCGCGGCTGTGCCCGTGGCCTATTTTTGTCACACGGAGGCCGCCCGCTAACTCTTGGGCCATTCCGAGTCCGGCGAACGAACTTCGCCCACGTCACCCACCAAGGCTATAGCACACCCGTTTTTTGGCCATTTGGGGAGTTTTGGCACCCCAACCTTCGGGCGCTAATTTTTGTGCGCGGCTCTGCCCGTGGCCTATTTTTGGCACACGGAGGCCGCCCCCAAAGTCTCGGGCCATTCCGAGTCCGGCGGACGAACTTCGCCCACGCCCACACCAAGGCTATAGCCCACCCGTTTTTTGGCCATTTTTTCGCAGGGGGTTTTGGCACCCCGACCTTCGGGTGCTAATTTTTGGGCGCGGCTGTGCCCGTGGCCTATTTTTGTCACACGGAGGCCGCCCGCTAACTCTTGGGCCATTCCGAGTCCGGCGAACGAACTTCGCCCACGTCACCCACCAAGGCTATAGCACACCCGTTTTTTGGCCATTTGGGGAGTTTTGGCACCCCAACCTTCGGGCGCTAATTTTTGTGCGCGGCTGTGCCCGTGGCCTATTTTTGGCACACGGAGGCCGCCCCCAAAGTCTCGGGCCATTCCGAGTCCGGCGGACGTCGCCACGCCCCCACCAAGGCTATAGCCCACCGTTTTTGGCCATTTGGGGGTTTTGGCACCCCGACCTTAGTGCTAATTTTTGGGCGCGGCTGTGCCGTGGCCTATTTTGCCACCACGGAGGCCGCCCGCTAGGTCTTGGGCCATTCCGAGTCCGGCGAACGAACTTCGCCCACGTCCCCCACCAAGGCTATAGCACACCCGTTTTTTGGCCATTTGGGGGGTTTTGGCACCCCAACCTTCGGGCGCTATTTTTTGTGCGCGGCTGTGCCCGTGGCCTATTTTTGGCACACGGAGGCCGCCCCCAAAGTCTCGGCCCATTCCGAGTCCGGCGGACGAACTTCGCCCACGCCCCCCACCAAGGCTATAGCCCACCCGTTTTTTGGCCATTTGGGGGGTTTTGGCACCCCGACCATCGGGTGCTAATTTTTGGGCGCGGCTGCGTCCGTGGCCTATTTTTGGCACACGGAGGCCGCCCGCAAAATTTCGTGCCATTCCTAGACCGGCGGACGAACTTCGCCCACGCCCCCCACCCAGGCTATAGCCCACCCGATTTTTGGCCATTTTTCCGCAGGGGGTTTAGCACCCCGACCTTCGGGCGATAATTTTTGGGCGCGGCGGTGCCCGTGGCCTATTTTTGGCACACGGAGGCCGCCCGTAATGTCTCGGGGCATTCCGAGTCCGGCGGACGAACTTCGCCCACGCCCCCCACCAACGCTATAGCCCACCCGATTTTTGGCCATTTTTCCGCTGGGGTGTTTTGGCACCCCGACCTTCGGGAACTAATCTTTGCGCGCGGCTGTGCCCGTGGCCTATTTTTGGCACACGGAGGCCGCCCCCAAAGTCTCGGGCCATTCCGAGACCGGCGGACGAACTTCGCCCCCCCAAGGCTATAGCCCACCCGTTTTTGGTCATTTTGGGGTTTTGGCACCCGACCTTCGGGGCTAATTTTTGGGCGCGGCTGTGTCCGTGGCCTATTTTGGCACACTGAGTCGCCCGCAAAGTCTCGGGCCTTTCCGAGTCGGCGGACTAACTTCTCCACGCCCCCACCAAGGCTATAGCCCACCCGCCTTTTGGCCATTTTTCCGCTGGGGGTTTTGGCACCCGACCTTGGGCGCTAATTTTTGGGCACGGCGGTGCCCGTGACATATTTTGGCACACGGAGGCCGCCCGCAATGTCTCGGGCCATTCCGAGTCGGACGAACCGCCACGCCCCACCAAGGCTATAGCCCACCCGATTTTGGCCATTTTTCTGCTGGGGGTTTTGGCACCCGACCTTCGGGCAGTAATTTTGGGAGCAGCTGGGCCGTGGCCTATTTTTGGCACACAGAGGCCGCCCGCAAAGTCTCGGGCCATTCCGAGTCCGGCGGACGAACTTCGGCCACGCCCCCCAGCAAGGCTATAGCGCACCCGATTTTTGGCCATTTTTCCGCTGGGGAGTTTTGGCAGCCCGACCTTCGGGCACTAATTTTTGGCGCGGCTATGCCGTGGCCTATTTTGAGACACGGAGGCCGCCCCAAAGTCTCGGGCCATTCCGAGTCCGGCGGACGAACCGCCACGCCCCCACCAAGGCTATAGTCCACCCGATTTTTGGCCATTTTCCGCTGGGGGTTTTGGCACCCGACCTTCGGGAACTAATTTTTGGGCGGCGGTGCCCGTGGCCTATTTTGGCACACGGAGGCCGCCCGCAAAGTCTCGGGCCATTCCGAGTCCGGCGGACAAACTTCGCCCGCCCCCACAAGGCTATAGCCCACCGATTTTGGCCATTTTTCCGCTGGGGGGTTTTGGCACCCCGACCTTCGGGCGCTAATTTTTGGGCGCGGCTGTGCCCGAGGCCTATTTTTGGCACACGGAGGCCGCCCGCAAAGTCTCGGGCCATTCCGAGTCCGGCTGACGAACTTCGCCCACGCCCCCCACCAAGCCTATAGCCATCCGTTTTTTTGCCATTTGGGGGGTTTTGGCACCCCGAATTTCGTGCGCTAATTTTTGGGCGCGGCTGCGCCCGTGGCCTATTTTTGGCACACGGAGGCCGCCCGCAATTTCTCGGGCCATTCCGAGTCCGGCGGACGAACTTCGCCCACGCCCCCCACCAAGGCTATAGCCCACCCGTTTTTTGGCCATTTGGGGGGTTTTCGCACCCCGACCTTCGGGCTCTAATTTTTGGGAGCGGCTGTGCCCGTGGCCTATTTATTGCACACGGAGGCCGCCCGCAAAGTCTCGGGCCATTCCGAGTCCGGCGGACGAACTTCGCCCACGCCCCCCACCAAGGCTATAGCCCACCCGATTTTTGGCCATTTTTCCGCAGGGGGGTTTTGGCACCCCGACCTTTGGGCACTAATTTTTGGGCGTGGCTGTGCCCGTGGCCTTTTTTTTGCACACAGAGGCTGCCCGCAAAGTCTCGGGCCATTCCGAGCCCGGCGGACGAACTTCGCCCACGCCCCCCACCAAGGCTATAGCCCACCCGATTTTTGGCCATTTTTCCGCTGGGGGGTTTTGGCACCCCGACCTTTGGGCACTAATTTTTGGGCGAGGCTGTGCCCGTGGCCTATTTTTTGCACACAGAGGCTGCCCGCAAAGTCTCGGGCCATTCCGAGTCCGGCGGACAAACTTCGCCCACGCCCCCCACCAAGGCTATAGCCCACCCGTTTTTTGGCCATTTGGGGGGTTTTCGCACCCCGACCTTCGGGCCCTAATTTTTTTGCGGGGCTGTGCCCGTGGCCTATTTATGGCACACGGAGGCCGCCCGCAAAGTCTCGGGCCATTCCGAGTCCGGCGGACGAACCGCGCCCCCACCAAGGCTATAGCCCACCCGATTTTTGGCCATTTTTCCGCAGGGGGTTTTGGCACCCCGACCTTCGGGCTCTAATTTTTGGGCGCGGCTATGCCCGAGGCCTATTTTTGGCACACGGATGCCGCCCGCAAAGTCTCGGGCCATTCCGAGTCCGGCGGACGAACTTCGCCCACGCCCCCCACCAAGCCTATAGCCATCCGTTTTTTTGCCATTTGGGGGGTTTTGGCACCCCGACCTTCGTGCGCTAATTTTTGGGCGCGGCTGTGCCCGTGGCCTATTTTTGGCACACGGAGGCCGCCCGCAATTTCTCGGGACATTCCGAGTCCGGCGGACGAACTTCGCCCACGCCCCCCACCAAGGCTATAGCCCACCCGTTTTTTGGCCATTTCGGGGGTTTTTGCACCCCGACCTTCGGGCTCTAATTTTTGCGCGGGGCTGTGCCCGTGGCCTATTTATGGCACACGGAGGCCGCCCGCAAAGTCTCGGGCCATTCCGAGTCCGGCGGATGAACTTCGCCCACGCCCCCCACCAAGCCTATAGCCATCCGTTTTTTTGCCATTTGGGGGGTTTTGGCACCCCGACCTTCGTGCGCTAATTTTTGGGCGCGGCTGTGCCCGTGGCCTATTTGGCACGGAGGCCGCCGCAATTTCTCGGGCCATTCCGAGTCCGGCGGACGAACCGCCACGCCCCCACCAAGGCTATATCCACCCGTTTTTGGCCATTTGGGGGTTTCGCACCCGACCTTGGGCTTTAATTTTTGCGGAGGCTGTGCCCGTGGCCTATTATGGCACGGAGGCCGCCCGCAAAGTCTCGGGCCATTCCGAGTCCGGACGAACCGCCACGCCCCCACCAAGGCTATAGCCCACCCGATTTTCGCCATTTTTCCGCTGGGAGTTTGGCACCCCCGACCTTGGCGCTAATTTTTAGGCGCGGCTATGCTCGTGGCCTATTTTTGGAGGCCGCCCCCAAAGTCTCGGGCCATTCAAGTCCAGTGGACGAACCGCCACGCCCCACCAAAGCTATAGCCCACCCGATTTTTGGCCATTTTCCGCTGGGGTTTTGGCACCCGACCTTCGGGCGCTAATTTTTGGCGCGGCTATGTCCGTGTCCTATTTTTGGCACCACGGAGGCCGCCCCAAATCTCGGCCCATTCCAAGTCCGGCGGACGAACCGCCACGCCCCCACCAAGGCTATAGCCCACCCGATTTTTGGCCATTTTCCGCTGGGGGTTTTGGCACCCGACCTTGGCGCTAATTTTTGGGCGCGGCTGTGCCCGTGGCATATTTTTGGCACACGGAGGCCACCCGCAAAGTCTCAGGCCATTCCGAGTCCGGCGGACGAACTTCGCCCGCGCCCCCCACCAAGCCTATAGCCCACCCTATTTTTGGCCATTTTTCCGCTGGGGTTTTGGCACCCGACCTTCGCTCTAATTTTTGGGCGGCTGTGCCGAGGCCTATTTTGGCACCACGGATGCCGCCCGCAAAGTCTCGGGCCATTCGAGTCCAGCGGACGAACCGCCCGCCCCCACCCAGCCAATAGCCATCCGTTTCTTTGCCATTAGGGGGGTTTTGGCACCCCAACCTTCGTGCGCTAATTTTTGGGCGCGGCTGCGCCCGTGGCCTATTTTGGCACCACGGAGGCGCACGCAATTTCTCGGGCCATTCCGAGTCCGAGGCGGACGAACCGCCACGCCCCCACCAAGGCTATAGCCCACCCGTTTTTGGCCATTTGGGGGTTTCGCACCCCGACCTTCGGGCTCTAATTTTTGTCGCGGCTGTGCCCGTGGCCTATTTATTACACGGAGGCCGCCCGCAAAGTCTCGGGCCATTCCGAGTCCGGCGGACGAACTTCGCCACGCCCCCACCAAGGCTATAGCCCACCCGATTTTGGCCATTTTTCGCTGGGGTTTTGGCACCCGACCTTGAGCGCTAATTTTTAGGCGGCTATGCCCGAGGCCTATTTTGGCACGGATGCCGCCCGTAAAGTCTCGGGCCATTCCAGTCCAGCGGACAAACTTCGCCACGCCCCACAAGCCTATAGCCATCCGTTTTTTGCCATTTGGGGGTTTTGGCACCCGACCTTCGTGCGCTAATTTTTGGGCGCGGCTGTGCCCGTGGCCTATTTTTGCGGAGGCTGCCATAATTTCTCGGGCCATTCCGAGTCAATGGACGAACTTCGCCACGCCCCCCACCAAGGCTATAGCCCACCGTTTTTGGCCATTTGGGGGTTTCGCACCCGACCTTCGGGCTCTAATTTTTAGGCGGGGCTGCGCCCGTGGCTATTATGGCACACGGAGGCCGCCCGCAAAGTCTCGGGCCATTCCGAGTCCGGCGGACGAACCACGCCCCCCACCAAGGCTATAGCCCACCCGATTTTTGGCCATTTTCCGCTGGGGGTTTTGGCACCCGACCTTGGCGCTAATTTTTGGGCGCGGCTATGCTCGTGGCCTATTTTTGGCACACGGAGGCCGCCCCCAAAGTCTCGGGCCATTCCAAGTCCGGCGGACGAACTTCGCCCACGCCCCCCACCAAAGCTATAGCCCACCCGATTTTTGGCCATTTTTCCGCTGGGGGGTTTTCGCACCCCGACCTTCGGGCGCTAATTTTTGGGCGCGGCTATGTCCGTGTCCTATTTTTGGCACACGGAGGCCGCCCCCAAAGTCTCGGCCCATTCCAAGTCCGGCGGACGAACTTCGCCCACGCCCCCCACCAAGGCTATAGCCCACCCGATTTTTGGCCATTTTTCCGCAGGGGGGGGTTGGTACCCCGACCTTTGCGCACTAATTTTTGGTCGTGGCTGTGCCCGTGGCCTATTTTTTGCACACAGAGGCTGCCCGCAAAGTCTCGGGCCATTCCGAGCCCGGCGGACGAACTTCGCCCATGCCCCCCACCAAGGCTGTAGCGCACCCGTTTTTTGGCCATTTGGGGGGTGTTGGCACCCCGACCTTCGGGCGCTAATTTTTTGCGCGGCTGTGCCCGTGGCCTAATTTTGGCACACGGAGGCCGCCCGCAAAGTCTCGGGCCATTTCCAGTCCGGCGGACGAACTTCGCCCACGCCC
Organism: Citrus mangshanensis; assembly: GCA_030449895.1. Classification (NCBI taxonomy): domain Eukaryota; kingdom Viridiplantae; phylum Streptophyta; class Magnoliopsida; order Sapindales; family Rutaceae; genus Citrus; species Citrus mangshanensis. The sequence continues at coordinate 122,710 of JASUUJ010000302.1, read as the reverse complement.
CCCACCAAGGCTATATCCCACCCGATTTTTGGCCATTTTTCCGCTGGGGGGTTTTGGCACCCCGACCTTCGGGCACAAATTTTTGGGCGCGGCTGTGCCCGTGGCCTATTTTTGGCACAAGGAGGCCGCCCGCAATGTCTCGGGCCATTCCGAGTCCGGCGGACGAACTTCGCAAACGCCCCCCACAAAGGATATAGCCCACCCGTTTTTTGGCCATTTGGGGGGTTTTGGCACCCCGAACTTCGGGTGCTAATTTTTTGGCGCGGCTGTGCCCGTGGCCTATTTTCGCACACGGAGGCCGCCCGCAAAGTCTCGGGCCATTCCGAGTCCGGCGGACGAACTTCGCCCACGCCCCCCACCAAGGCTATAGCCCACCCGATTTTTCGCCATTTTTCCGCAGGGGGGTTTTCGCACCCCGACGTTCGGGCGCTAATTTTTGGCGCGGCTGTGCCCGTGGCCTATTTTTGGCACACGGAGGCCGCCCGCAAAGTCTGGGGCCATTCCGAGTCCGGCGGACGAACCGCCACGCCCCCACCATGGCTATAGCCCACCCGATTTTTGGCCATTTTTCGCTGGGGTTTTGGCACCCGATCTTGGTGCAAATTTTAGGCACGGCTCTGCCGTGGCCTATTTTTGGCACACGGAGGCCGCCCCAAAGTCTCGGGCCATTCCGAGTCCGGACGAACCGCCACGCCCCCACAAAGGATATAGCCCACCCGTTTTTGGCCATTTGGGGGTTTGGCACCCGAACTTGGTGCTAATTTTTGGGAAACGGCTGTGCCGTGGCGATTTTGGCACACAGAGGCCGCCCGCAAAGTCTCATGCCATTCCTAGTCCGGTGGACGAACCACGCCCCCACCAAGGCTATAGCCCACCCGATTTTTGGCCATTTTCCGCAGGGGGTTTTGGCACCCGTCCTTCGGGCGCTAATTTTTGGCGTGGCTGTGCCCGTGGCCTATTTTTGGCACACGGAGGCCGCCAAGTCTCGGGCCATTCGAGTCAGTGGACGAACTTTGCCCACGCCCCCACAAAGGATATAGCCCACCCGTTTTTGGCCATTTGGGGGTTTTGCTTTTGAACTTCGGGTACTAAATTTTGGGCGTGGCTGTGCCCGTGGCCGATTTTTGCACACAGAGGCCGCCCGCAATGTCTCGGGCCATTCCGAGTCCGGCGGATGAACCGCCCACGCCCCCACCAAGGCTATAGCCCACCCGTTTTTGGCCATTTCGGGGTTTTTGCACCCGACCTTGAGGCGCTAATTTTTGGCGCGGCTGTGTCCGTGGCCTATTTTTGCACACGGAGGCTGCCATAAACTCTCGGGCCATTCCGAGTCGGACGAACTTCGCCACGCCCCCACCAAGGCTATAGCCCACCCGATTTTGGCCATTTTTCTGCTATGGGGTTTTGGCACCCGACCTTGAAGCACTAATTTTTTCGGCTATGCCCGTGGCAAATTTTTCCACACGGAGGCCGCCCGCAAAGTCTCTGGCCATTCCGAGTCCGGCGGACGAACTTCGCCCACGCCCCCCACACAGGATATAGCCCACCCGTTTTTTGGCCATTTGGGGGGTTTTGGCACCAGACCGGGTACTAAATTTTGGGCGTGGCTGTGCCGTGGCCTATTTTTGGCACACGGAGCCGCCCCAAAGTCTCGGGCCATTCAAGTCCGGCGGACGAACTTCGCCACGCCCCCACAAAGGATATAGCCCCACCGTTTTTGGCCATTTGGGGGTTTTGCAGAACTTCGGGTACTAAATTTTAGGCGTGGCTGTGCCGTGGCGATTTTTGCACACAGGCCGCCCGCAAAGTCTCGGGCCAGTCCGAGTCCGGCGGATGAACTTCGCCACGCCCCCACCAAGGCTATAGCCCACCCGTTTTTGGCCATTTCGGGGTTTTGCACCCGACCTTGGGCGCTAATTTTTGGCGGCTGTGCCCGTGGCCTATTTTGGCACACGGAGGCCGCCCGCAAAATCTCGGGCCATTCCGAGTCCAGCGGACGAACTTCGCCCACACTCCCTGCGCTATAGCCCACCCGTTTTTTGGCCATTTGGGGGGTTTTGGCACCCCGACCTTCGGGCACTAATTTTTGGGCGCGGCTGAGGCCGTGGCCTATTTTTTCCACACGGAGGCCGCCCGCAAAGTCTTGGGCCATTCCGAGTCCGGCGGACGAACTTCGCCCACCCCCCCCACCAAGGCTATAGCCCACCCGATTTTTGGTCATTTGGGGGGTTTTGGCACGACGACCTTCGGGCGCTAATTTTTGGGCGCGGCTGCGCCCGTGGCCTATTTTTGGCACACGGAGGCCGCCCGCAAAGTCTCGGGCCATTCCGAGTCGGGCGGACGAACTTCGCCCACGCCCCCCACCAAGGCTATAGCCCACCCGATCTTTGGCCATTTTTCCGCTGGGGTGTTTTCGCACCCCGACCTTAGGGCACTAATTTTCGGGCGCGGCTATGCCCGCGGCCTATTTTGGCACACAGAGGCCGCCCGCAAAGTCTTGGGCCATTCCGAGTCCGGTGGACGAACTTCGCCCACGCCCCCCACCAAGGCTATAGCCCACGCGTTTTTTGGCCATATGGGGGGTTTTCGCACCCCGACCTTCGGGAGCTAATTTTTAGGCACGGCTGCGTCCGTGGCTTAATTTTCGCACACGGAGGCCGCCTGCAAAGTCTCGGGCCATTCCGATTCCGGCAGACGAACTTCGCCCACGCCCCCCACCAAAGCTATAGCCCACCCGTTTTTTGGCCATTTGGGTGGTTTTGGCACCCGGGCGCTAATTTTTGGCGCGGCTGTGCCTGTGGCCTATTTTTCACGGAGGCCGCCGCAAACTCTCGGGCCATTCCGAGTCCGCGGACGAACTTCACCCAAGCCCCCACAAGGCTATAGCCCACCCGTTTTTGGCCATTTGGGGGTTTTGGAACCGGGTGCTAATTTTTAGGCGGCTGCGCCCGTGGCCTATTTTTCGCACGGAGGCCGCCTGCAAAGTCTCGGGCAATTCCGAGTCCAGTGAGACGAACCCGCCCCACCAAAGCTATAGCCACCGTTTTTGTCCATTTGGGTGGTTTTGGCACCCGACCTTTGGGCGCTAATTTTTGGGTGCGGCTGTGCCCGTGGCCTATTTTTGGCACCAGGAGGCCGCCCGCAAAGTCTCGGGCCATTCCGAGTCTGGCGGACGAACCGCCACGGCCCCCACCAAGGCTATAGCCCACCCGATCTTTGGCCATTTTCCGCTGGGCGTTTGCACCCGACCTTGGGCACTAATTTTTGGGCGGCTATGCCCGTGGCCTATTTTTACGGAGGCCGCCCGCAAAGTCTCGGGCCATTCCCAGTCCGGTGGACGAACCGCCCCCCACAAGGCTATAGCCACGCGTTTTTGGCCATATGGGGTTTTCGCACCCGACCTTGGCGCTAATTTTAAACGGCTGTGCCCGTGGCCTATTTTTGGCACACGGAGGCCGCCTGCAAAGTCTCGGGCCATTCCGAGTCCGGCGGACGAACTTCGCCCACGCCCCCCACCAAAGCTATAGCCCACCCGTTTTTTGGCCATTTGGGTGGTGTTGGCACCCCGACCTTCGGGCGCTAATTTTTGGCCGCGGCTGTGCCCGTGGCCTATTTTTGGCACACGGAGGCCGCCCGCAAACTCTCGGGCCATTCCGAGTCCGGCGGACGAACTTCACCCACGCCCCCCACAAAGGCTATAGCCCACTCGTTTTTTGGCCATTTGGGGGGTTTTGGCACCCCGAACTTCGGGTGCTAATTTTTGGGCGCGGCTGCGCCGTGGCTATTTTTCGCACACGGAGGCCGCCTGCAAAGTCTCGGGCAATTCCGAGTCCGGCGGACAAACTTCGCCCACGCCCCCCACCAAAGCTATAGCCCACCGTTTTTTGTCCATTTGGGTGGTTTTGGCACCCCGACCTTTGGGCGCTAATTTTTGGGTGCGGCTGTGCCCGTGGCCTATTTTTGGCACACGGAGGCCGCCCGCAAAGTCTCGGGCCATTCCGAGTCCGGCGGACGAACTTCGCCACGCCCCCACAAGGCTAAAGCCCACCCGATTTTTGGCCATTTTTCCGCTGGGGGTTTTGGCACCCGACCTTGGGTGCCAATTTTTGAAGCGGCTGTGCCCGTGGCCTATTTTTGGCACACAGGCCGCCCGCAAAGTCTCGGGCCATTCCGAGTCCGGCGGACGAAATTCACCACGCCCCACCAAGGCTATAGCCCACCCGATTTTGGCCATTTTTCCGCTGGGCGTTTGCACCCGACCTTCGGGCACTAATTTTTGGGCGCGGCAATGCCCATGGCCTATTTTTGCGGAGGCCGCCCGCAAAGTCTCGGGCCATTCCGAGTCCGGCAGTGGACGAACTTCGCCCCCACCAAGGCTATAGCCCACCCGTTTTTGGCCATTTGGGGGTTTGGCACCCCGACCTTCAAGCGCTAATTTTTGGGGCGGCTATGCCCGTGGCCCAATTTTTTGCCACCACGAGGCCGCCCCCAATGTCTCGGGCCATTCCGAGTCGGCGGACGAACTTCACCACGCCCCCACAAAGGCTATAGCCCACCCGTTTTTGGCCATTTGGGGGTTTTGGCACCCAAACTTGGGTGCTAATTTTTGTGCTGCGCCGTAGCACCGTACGGAGGCCGCCTGCAAAGTCTCGGGCAATTCCAGTCAAGGCGGACGAACCACGCACCCCCCAAACCTATAGCCCACCGTTTTTGTCCATTTGGGTGGTTTTGGCACCCGACCTTTGGGCGCTAATTTTTTGGGTGCGGCTGTGCCGTGGCCTATTTTTGGCAACGGAGGCCGCCCGCAAAGTCTCGGGCCATTCCGAGTCTGGCGGACGAACTTCGCCCACCAAGGCTATAGCCCACCCGATTTTTGGCCATTTTCCGCTGGGGGTTTTGGCACCCGACCTTGGTGCCAATTTTTTGGCTATGCCCGTGGCCTATTTTTTGGAGGCCGCCCGCAAAGTCTCGGGCCATTCCGAGTCCGGACGAACCGCCCGCCCCACCAAGGCTATAGCCCACCCGATTTTGTCCATTTTCCGCTGGGGGTTTTGGCACCCCGACCTTCGGCGCTAATTTTTTTGCGGCTATGCCCGTGGCCTATTTTTGGCACGGAGGCCGCCCGCAATGTCTCAGGCCATTCGAGTCCGGCGGACGAACTTCGCCCAAGCCCCCACCAGGCTATAGCCCACCGTTTTTGGCCATTTGGGGGTTTTGGCACCTCGACCTTCGGGTGCTAATTTTTGCAGCGGCTGTGCCGTGGCCTATTTTGGCACACTGAGGCCGTCCATAAAGTCTCGTGCCATTCGTAGTCCGGCGGACGAACCGCCACGCCCCCACCAAGGCTATAGCCCACCCGATTTTTGGCCATTTTCCGCTGGGGGTTTTGGCACCCGGCCTTGGCGCTAATTTTTGGGCGCGGCTGTGCCCGTGGCCTATTTTGGCACCACGGAGGCCGCCGCAAAGTCTCGGGCATTACGAGTCCGGCGGACGAACTTCGCCCGCCCCACCAAGGCTATAGCCCACCAGTTTTTTGGCCATTTGGGGGGTTTTTTGGCACCCCGACCTTCGGGCGCTAATTTTTGGGCGCGGCTGTGCCCGTGGCCTATTTTTGGTACACGGAGGCCACCCGCAATGTCTCGGGCCATTCCGAGTCCGGCGGACGAACTTCGCCCACGCCCCCCACAAAGGCAAAAGCCCACCCGTTTTTTGGCCATTTGGGGGTTTTGGCACCCGACCTTCGGCGCTAATTTTTGGGCGCGGCTGTGCCCATGGCATATTTTTGGCACACGGAGGCCGCCCGCAAAGTCTCGGGTCATTCCGAGTCCGGCGGACGAACTTTGCCCACGCCCCCCACCAAGGCTATAGCCAACCCGTTTTTTGGCCATTTGGGTGTATTGCTTTTGAACCGGGTGCTAATTTTTGGCGGCTGTGCCAGTGGCTTATTTTTGCACCACGAAGGCCGCCCGCAAAGTCTCGGGCAATTCCGAGGTCCGCCACGCCCCCACCAAGGCTATAGCCCACCCGTTTTTGGCCATTTCGGGGTTTTGGCACCCCGACCAAATATTTGGCGCGGACTGTGTCCGTGGCCTATTTTTGGCATATGGAGGCCACCCGCCAAGTCTCGGGCCATTCCGAGTCCGGCGAACGAACTTACGCCCCCACCAAGGCCATAGTCCACCGATTTTTGGCCATTTTCCGCTGGGGATTTTGGCACCCCGACCTTCGGGCGCTAATTTTTAGGCGACTGTGCCCGTGGCCTTGGCACACGGAGGCCGCCCTCAAAGTCTCGGGCCATTCCGAGTCCAGGCGGACGAACTTCGCCACGCCCCCACCAAGGCTATAGCCCACCGTTTTTGGCCATTTGGGGGTTTTGGCACCCGACCTTCGGGTGCTAATTTTTAGCGGCTGTGCCCGTGGCATATTTTGGCACACTGAGGCCGTCCATAGCGTCTCGTGCCATTCGTAGTCCAGCGGACGAACGCCCCCACCAAGGCTATAGCCCACCCGATTTTTGGCCATTTTCCGCTGGGGGTTTTGGCACCCGGCCTTGGCGCTAATTTTTGGGTACGGCTGTGCCCGTGGCCTATTTTGGCACACGGAGGTCGCCAAAGTCTCGGGCATTACGAGTCCGGCGGACGAACTTCGCCACGCCCCACCAAGGCTATAGCCCACCGTTTTTGGCCATTTGGGGTTTTGGCACCCCCGACCTTGGCGCTAATTTTTGGGCGCGGCTGTGCCCGTGACCTATTTTTGGCACACGGAGGCCGCTCGCAAAGTCTCGGGTTATTCCGAGTCCGGCGGACGAACTTTGCCCACGCCCCCCACCAAGGCTATAGCCAACCCGTTTTTTGGCCATTTGGGGGTATTGGCACCCGACCCGGGTGCTAATTTTGGGCGGCTGTGCCCGTGGCCTATTTTGGCATGGAGGCCGCTCGCAAAGTCTCGTGCAATTCCGACTCCGGCGGAGGAACTTCGCCCACGCCCCTCACCAAGGCTATAGCCAACCCGATTTTTTGCCATTTTTCCGCAGGGGGTTTTGGCACCCCGACCTTCGGGCACTAATTTTTAGGCGCGGCTGTGCCCGTGTCCTATTTTTGGCACACGGAGGCCGCCCGCAAAGTCTCGTGCCATTCCTAGTCCGGCGGACGAACTTCGCCCACGCCCCCACCAAGGCTATAGCCCACCGTTTTTGGCCATTTGGGGGTTTGGGTACCCGACCTTGGTTGCTAAGTTTTGGGTGCGGCTGTGCCCGTGTCCTATTTTGGCACACGGAGGCCGCCCATAAAGTCTCGTGCCATTCCTAGTCCGGCGGACGAACCGCCACGCCCCCAAGGCTATAGCCCACCAGTTTTTGGCCATTTGGGGGTTTTGGCACCCGACCTTCGGGCGCTAATTTTTAGGCGCGGCTGTGCCCGTGGCCTATTTTGGTACGGAGGCCACCCGCAATGTCTCGGGCCATTCCGAGTCCGGACGAACTTCACCACGCCCCCACAAAGGCAATAGCCCACCCGTTTTTGGCCATTTGGGGGTTTTGGCACCCGACCTTGAGCGCTAATTTTTGGCGCGGCTGTGCCCGCGGCGTATTTTTGTCACAGGTGGCTGCCCACAAAGTCTCGGGCCATTCTGAGTCCGGCGGACGAACTTCGCCCACACCCCCCACCAAGGCTGTAGTCCACCCGATTTTCGCCATTTTCCGCTGGGGGTTTCGGCACCCGACCTTGGGCCAAATATTTGGGCGCGGCTGTGTCCGTGGCCTATTTTTGGCATATGGAGGCCACCACGCCAAGTCTCGGGCCATTCGAGTCAGCGAGCGAACTTCGCCCACGCCCCCCACCAAGGCCATAGTCCACCCGATTTTGGCCATTTGTCCGCTGGGGGATTTTGGCACCCCGACCTTCGGGCGCTACTTATTTGGAACGGCTTTGCCCCTGCCCTTATCTTCGCACACGGAGGCCGCCCTCAAAGTCTCGGGCCATTCCGAGTCCGGCGGACGAACTTCGCCCACGCCCCCCACCAAGGCTATAGCCCACCCGTTTTTGGCCATTTGGGGGGTTTTGGCACCCCGACCTTCGGGTGCTAATTTTTGGGCGCGGCTGTGCCCGTGGCATATTTTTGGCACACTGAGGCCGTCCATAGCGTCTCGTGCCATTCGTAGTCGGACGAACTTCGCCCACGCCCCCCACCAAGGCTATAGCCCACCCGATTTTTAGCCATTTTTCCGCTGGGGGTTTTGGCACCCGGCCTTGGGCGCTAATTTTTGGGCGGCTGTGCCCGTGGCCTATTTTGGCACACGGAGTCGCCCGCAAAGTCTCGGGCATTACGAGTCCGTCGGACGAACTTCGCCCACGCCCCCCACCAAGGCTATAGCCCACCTGTTTTTTGGCCATTTGGGGGGTTTTGGCACCCGACCTTCGAGCGCTAATTTTTGGGCGCGGCTGTGCCCGTGACCTATTTTTGGCACACGGAGGCCGCTCGCAAAGTCTCGGGTCATTCCGAGTCCGGCGGACGAACTTTGCCCACGCCCCCCACCAAGGCTATAGCCAACCCGTTTTTTGGCCATTTGGGGTGTATTGGCACCCGACCTTGGGTGCTAATTTTAAGCGGCTGTGCCCGTGGCCTATTTTGGCATGGAGGCTGCCCGCAAAGTCTCGTGCCATTCCTACTCGGCGGATGAACTTCGCCGCCCCTCACCAAGGCTATAGCCAACCCGATTTTTGCCATTTTTCCAGGGTTTTGGCACCCGACCTTCGGGCACTAATTTTTAAGGCGGCTGTGCCCGTGGCCTATTTTTGGCACATGTAGGCGCCCGCAATGTCTCGAGCCATTCCGATTCCCGGACGAACATCGCCACGCCCCCACCAAGGCTATAGCCCACCCGTTTTTGGCCATTTGGGGGTTTGGGTACCCGACCTTGTTGCTAAGTTTTGGGTGCGGCTGTGCCCGTGTCCTATTTTGGCACACGGAGGCCGCCCGCAAAGTCTCGTGCCATTCCTAGTCCGGCGGACGAACTTCGCCCACGCCCCCCACCAAGGCTATAGCCCACCCGATTTTTGGCCATTTTTCCGCTGGGGGGTTTTGGCACCCCGACCTTCGGGCGCTAATTTTTTGGTGCGGCTGTGCCCGTGGCCTATTTTTGGCACATGGAGGCCGCCCGCAAAGTCTCGGGCATTACGAGTCCGGCGGACGAACTTCGCCCACGCCCCCCACCAAGGCTATAGCCCACCCGTTTTTTGGCCATTTGGGGGGTTTTTTGGCACCCCGACCTTCGGGCGCTAATTTTTGGGTGCGGCTGTGCCCGTGTCCTATTTTTGGCACACGGAGGCCGCCCGCAAAGTCTCGTGCCATTCCTAGTCCGGCGGACGAACTTCGCCCACGCCCCCCACCAAGGCTATAGCCCACCCGATTTTTGGACATTTTGCGCTGGGGAGTTTTGGCACCCCGACCTTCGGGCGCGGCTGTGCCCGTGGCCTTTTTTTGGCTCACGGAGGCCGCCCGCAAAGTCTCGGGCCATTCCGAGTCCGGCGGACGAACTTCGCCCACGCCCCCCACCAAGGCTATAGCCCACCCGTTTTTTGGCCATTTGGGGGGTTTTGGCACCCCGAACTTCGGGCGCTAATTTTTGGGCGTGGCTGTGCCCTTGGCCTGTTTTTGGCATACGAAGGCCGCCCGCAAAGTCACGGGCCATTCCGAGTACGGCGGACGAACTTCGCCCACGCCCCCCACCAAGGCTGTAGTCCACCCGTTTTTGGCCATTTGGGGGTTTTGGCACCCGACCTTTGGCGCTAATTTTTGGACACGGCTGTGCCCGTGGTCTATTTTTGGCATACGAAGGCCACCCGCAAAGTCTCGGGCCATTCCGAGTCCGGCGGACGAACTTAGCCACGCCCCCACCAAGGCTGTAGTCCACCCGATTTTCGCCATTTTTCCGCTGGGGGTTTGGCACCCGACCTTCGGGCCCCTAATTTTTGGCGCGGCTGTGCCTGCCCTGTTTTTGGCACACGAAGGCCGCCCGCAAAGTCACGGGCCATTCCGAGTCAGCGGACGAACCGCCACGCCCCCACCAAGGCTATAGGCCACCCGATTTTTGGCCATTTTCCGCTGGAGAGTTTTGGCACCCGACCTTCGGGCTCTAATTTTTAGGCGCGGCTGTGCCGTGGAATATTTTTGGTACACGGGCCGCCCGCAAAGTCTCGGGCCATTCCGAGTCCAGCGACGAACTTCGCCCACGCCCCCACCAAGGCTATAGCCCACCGTTTTTGGCCATTTGGGGGTTTTGGCACCCGACCTTTGGGCGCTAATTTTTGGATGCGGCTGTGCCCGTGGTCTATTTTTTTGGCATACGAACGCCACCCGCAAAGTCTCGGGCCATTCCGAGTCCGGCGGACGAACTTCGCCCACGCCCCCCACCAAGGCTGTAGTCCACCCGATTTTTCGCCATTTTTCCGCTGTGGGGTTTCGGCACCCCGACCTTCGGGCGCTAATTTTTGGCGGCTGTGCCCGTGGCCTATTTTTGGCACACGGAGGCCGCCCGCAAAGTCTCGGGCCATTCCGAGTCCGGCGAACGAACTTCGCCCACTCCCCCCACCAAGGCTATAGCACACCCGTTTTTTGGCCATTTGGGGGGTTTTGGCACCCCAACCTTCGGGCGCTAATTTTTGTGCGCGGCTGTGCCCGTGGCCTATTTTTGGCACACGGAGGCCGCCCCCAATGTCTCGGCCCATTCCGAGTCCGGCGGACGAACTTCGCCCACGCCCCCCACCAAGGCTATAGCCCACCCGTTTTTTGGCCATTTGGGGGGTTTTGGCACCCCGACCATCGGGTGCTAATTTTTGGGCGCGGCTGCGTCCGTGGCCTATTTTTGGCACACGGAGGCCGCCCGCAAAATTTCGTGCCATTCCTAGACCGGCGGACGAACTTCGCCCACGCCCCCCACCCAGGCTATAGCCCACCCGATTTTTGGCCATTTTTCCGCGGGGTTTAGCACCCGACCTTGGGCGATAATTTTTGGCGCGGCGGTGCCCGTGGCCTATTTTGCAGCACGGAGGCCGCCCGTAATGTCTCGGGGCATTCCGAGTCCGGACGAACCGCCACGCCCCAAACGCAATAGCCCACCCGATTTTTGGCCATTTTTCCGCTGGGGTGTTTTGGCACCCGACCTTGAACTAATCTTTCTGGCTGTGCCCGTGGCCTATTTTGGCACACGGAGGCCGCCCCAAAGTCTCGGGCCATTCCGAGACCGGCGGACGAACCACGCCCCCACCAAGGCTATAGCCCACCCGTTTTTTGGTCATTTTGGGGGTTTTGGCACCCGACCTTCGGGGGCTAATTTTTGGGCGCGGCTGTGCCCGTGGCCTATTTTTGGCGCACGGAGGTCGCCCGCAAAGTCTCGGGCCTTTCCGAGTCCGGCGGACTAACTTCTCCCACGCCCCCCACCAAGGCTATAGCCCACCCGCCTTTTGGCCATTTTTCCGCTGGGGGGTTTTGGCACCCCGACCTTCGGGCGCTAATTTTTGGGCACGGCGGTGCCCGTGACATATTTTTGGCACACGGAGGCCGCCCGCAATGTCTCGGGCCATTCCGAGTCCGGCGGACGAACTTCGCCCACGCCCCCCACCAAGGCTATAGCCCACCCGATTTTTGGCCATTTTTCTGCTGGGGGGTTTTGGCACCCCGACCTTCGGGCAGTAATTTTTGGGAGCGGCTGGGCCCGTGGCCTATTTTTGGCACACAGAGGCCGCCCGCAAAGTCTCGGGCCATTCCGAGTCCGGCGGACGAACTTCGGCCACGCCCCCCAGCAAGGCTATAGCCCACCCGATTTTTGGCCATTTTTCCGCTGGGGAGTTTTGGCAGCCCGACCTTCGGGCACTAATTTTTGGGCGCGGCTATGCCCGTGGCCTATTTTTGGCACACGGAGGCCGCCCCCAAAGTCTCGGGCCATTCCGAGTCCGGCGGACGAACTTCGCCCACGCCCCCCACCAAGGCTATAGTCCACCCGATTTTTGGCCATTTTTCCGCTGGGGGGTTTTGGCACCCCGACCTTCGGGAACTAATTTTTGGGCGCGGCTGTGCCCGTGGCCTATTTTGGCACACGGAGGCCGCCCGCAAAGTCTCGGGCCATTCCGAGTCCGGCGGACAAACTTCGCCCACGCCCCCCACCAAGGCTATAGCCCACCCGATTTTTGGCCATTTTTCCGCTGGGGGGTTTTGGCACCCGACCTTGGGCGCTAATTTTTGGGCGCGGCTGTGCCGAGGCCTATTTTTGGCACACGGAGGCCGCCCGCAAAGTCTCGGGCCATTCGAGTCCGAGGCGGACGAACTTACGCCCCCACCAAGCCTATAGCCATCCGTTTTTGCCATTTGGGGGTTTTGGCACCCGACCTTCGTGCGCTAATTTTTGGGCGCGGCTGCGCCGTGGCCTATTTTGGCACACGGAGGCCGCCCGCAATTTCTCGGGCCATTCGAGTCCGGCGGACGAACCGCCACGCCCCCCACCAAGGCTATAGCCCACCCGTTTTTTGGCCATTTGGGGGGTTTTCGCACCCCGACCTTCGGGCTCTAATTTTTGGGAGCGGCTGTGCCCGTGGCCTATTTATTGCACACGGAGGCCGCCCGCAAAGTCTCGGGCCATTCCGAGTCCGGCGGACGAACTTCGCCCACGCCCCCCACCAAGGCTATAGCCCACCCGATTTTTGGCCATTTTTCCGCAGGGGGGTTTTGGCACCCCGACCTTTGGGCACTAATTTTTGGGCGTGGCTGTGCCCGTGGCCTTTTTTTTGCACACAGAGGCTGCCCGCAAAGTCTCGGGCCATTCCGAGCCCGGCGGACGAACTTCGCCCACGCCCCCCACCAAGGCTATAGCCCACCCGATTTTTGGCCATTTTTCCGCTGGGGGGTTTTGGCACCCCGACCTTTGGGCACTAATTTTTGGGCGAGGCTGTGCCCGTGGCCTATTTTTTGCACACAGAGGCTGCCCGCACAGTCTCGGGCCATTCCGAGCCCGGCGGACGAAGCCTATTTTTGGCACACGGAGGCCGCCCGCAATTTCTCGGGCCATTCCGAGTCCGGCGGACAAACTTCGCCCACGCCCCCCACCAAGGCTATAGCCCACCTGTTTTTTGGCCATTTGGGGGGTTTTCGCACCCCGACCTTCGGGCCCTAATTTTTTTGCGGGGCTGTGCCCGTGGCCTATTTATGGCACACGGAGGCCGCCCGCAAAGTCTCGGGCCATTCCGAGTCCGGCGGACGAACTTCGCCCACGCCCCCCACCAAGGCTATAGCCCACCCGATTTTTGGCCATTTTTCCGCAGGGGGTTTTGGCACCCCGACCTTCGGGCTCTAATTTTTGGGCGCGGCTATGCCCGAGGCCTATTTTTGGCACACGGATGCCGCCCGCAAAGTCTCGGGCCATTCCGAGTCCGGCGGACGAACTTCGCCCACGCCCCCCACCAAGCCTATAGCCATCCGTTTTTTTGCCATTTGGGGGGTTTTGGCACCCCGACCTTCGTGCGCTAATTTTTGGGCGCGGCTGTGCCCTATTTTTCCCACGGAGGCCGCCCGCAATTTCTCGGGACATTCCGAGTCCGGCGGACGAACTTCGCCCACGCCCCCCACCAAGGCTATAGCCCACCCGTTTTTTGGCCATTTGGGGGGTTTTCGAACCCCGACCTTCGGGCTCTAATTTTTGCGCGGGGCTGTGCCCGTGGCCTATTTATGGCACACGGAGGCCGCCCGCAAAGTCTCGGGCCATTCCGAGTCCGGCGGACGAACTTCGCCCACGCCCCCCACCAAGCCTATAGCCATCCGTTTTTTTGCCATTTGGGGGGTTTTGGCACCCCGACCTTCGTGCGCTAATTTTTGGGCGCGGCTGTGCCCGTGGCCTATTTTTGGCACACGGAGGCCGCCCGCAATTTCTCGGGCCATTCCGAGTCCGGCGGACGAACTTCGCCCACGCCCCCCACCAAGGCTATATCCCACCCGTTTTTTGGCCATTTGGGGGGTTTTCGCACCCCGACCTTCGGGCTTTAATTTTTGCGCGGGGCTGTGCCCGTGGCCTATTTATGGCACACGGAGGCCGCCCGCAAAGTCTCGGGCCATTCCGAGTCCGGCGGACGAACGTCGCCCACGCCCCCCACCAAGGCTATAGCCCACCCGATTTTTCGCCATTTTTCCGCTGGGGAGTTTTGGCACCCCGACCTTCGGGCGCTAATTTTTGGGCGCGGCTATGCTCGTGGCCTATTTTTGGCACACGGAGGCTGCCCCCAAAGTCTCGGGCCATTCCAAGTCCGGCGAACCACGCCCCCCACCAAAGCTATAGCCCACCCGATTTTTGGCCATTTTTCCGCTGGGGGGTTTTGGCACCCCGACCTTCGGGCGCTAATTTTTGGGCGCGGCTATGTCCGTGTCCTATTTTTGGCACACGGAGGCCGCCCCCAAAGTCTCGGCCCATTCCAAGTCCGGCGGACGAACTTCGCCCACGCCCCCCACCAAGGCTATAGCCCACCCGATTTTTGGCCATTTTTCCGCTGGGGGGTTTTGGCACCCCGACCTTCGGGCGCTAATTTTTGGGCGCGGCTGTGCCCGTGGCATATTTTTGGCACACGGAGGCCACCCGCAAAGTCTCGGGCCATTCCGAGTCCGGCGGACGAATTTCGCCCGCGCCCCCCACCAAGGCAATAGCCCACCCGATTTTTGGCCATTTTTCCGCTGGGGGGTTTTGGAACCCCGACCTTCGGGCGCTACTTTTTGGCCGCGGCTATGCCCATGGCCTATTTTTGGCACACAGAGGCCGCCCCCAAAGTCTCAGGCCATTCCGAGTCCGGCGGATGAACTTCACCCACGCCCCCCACCATGGCTATAGCCCACCCGATTTTTGGCCATTTTTCCGCTGGGGGGTTTTGGCACCCCGACCTTCGGGCTCTAATTTTTGGGCGCGGCTGTGCCCGAGGCCTATTTTTGGCACACGGATGCCGCCCGCAAAGTCTCGGGCCATTCCGAGTCCGGCGGACGAACTTCGCCCACGCCCCCCACCAAGCCTATAGCCATCCGTTTTTTTGCCATTTGGGGGGTTTTGGCACCCCAACCTTCGTGCGCTAATTTTTGGGCGCGGCTGCGCCCGTGGCCTATTTTTGGCACACGGAGGCCGCACGCAATTTCTCGGGCCATTCCGAGTCCGGCGGACGAACTTCGCCCACGCCCCCCACCAAGGCTATAGCCCACCCGTTTTTTGGCCATTTGGGGGGTTTTCGCACCCCGACCTTCGGGCTCTAATTTTTGGTCGCGGCTGTGCCCGTGGCCTATTTATTGCACACGGAGGCCGCCCGCAAAGTCTCGGGCCATTCCGAGTCCGGCGGACGAACTTCGCCCACGCCCCCCACCAAGGCTATAGCCCACCCGATTTTTGGCCATTTTTCCGCTGGGGGGTTTTGGCACCCCGACCTTCGGGCGCTAATTTTTGGGCGCGGCTATGCCCGAGGCCTATTTTTGGCACACGGATGCCGCCCGTAAAGTCTCGGGCCATTCCGAGTCCGGCGGACGAACTTCGCCCACGCCCCCCACCAAGCCTATAGCCATCCGTTTTTTTGCCATTTGGGGGGTTTTGGCACCCCGACCTTCGTGCGCTAATTTTTGGGCGCGGCTGTGCCCGTGGCCTATTTTTGGCACACGGAGGCTGCCCGCAATTTCTCGGGCCATTCCGAGTCCGGCGGACGAACTTCGCCCACGCCCCCCACCAAGGCTATAGCCCACCCGTTTTTTGGCCATTTGGGGGGTTTTGGCACCCCGAACTTCGGGTACTAAATTTTGGGCGTGGCTGTGCCCGTGGCCTATTTTTGGCACACGGAGGCCGCCCGCAAAGTCTCGGGCCATTCCAAGTTCGGCGGACGAACTTCGCCCACGCCCCCCACAAAGGATATAGCCCACCCGTTTTTTGGCCATTTGGGGGGTTTTGGCTTTTGAACTTCGGGTACTAAATTTTGGGCGTGGCTGTGCCCGTGGCCGATTTTTTGCACACATAGGCCGCACGCAAACTCTCGGGCCCGACCGAGTCCGGCGGATGAACTTCGCCCACGCCCCCCACCAAGGCTATAGCCCACCCGTTTTTTGGCCATTTCGGGGGTTTTTGCACCCCGACCTTCGGGCGCTAATTTTTGGGCGCGGCTGTGCCCGTGGCCTATTTTTGGCACACGGAGGCCGCCCGCAAAATCTCGGGCCATTCCGAGTCCGGCGGACGAACTTCGCCCACACTCCCCACCAACGCTATAGCCCACCCGTTTTTTGGCCATTTGGGGGGTTTTGGGACCCCGACCTTCGGGCACTAATTTTTGGGCGCGGCTGTGCCCGTGGCCTATTTTCGCACACGGAGGCCGCCCGCAAAGTCTTGGGCCATTCCGAGTCCGGCGGACGAACTTCGCCCACGCCCCCCACCAAGGCTATAGCCCACCCGATTTTTGGTCATTTGGGGGGTTTTGGCACGACGACCTTCGGGCGCTAATTTTTGGGCGCGGCTGCGCCCGTGGCCTATATTTGGCACACGGAGGCCGCCCGCAAAGTCTCGGGCCATTCCGAGTCGGGCGGACGAACGTCGCCCACGCCCCCCACCAAGGCTATAGCCCACCCGATCTTTGGCCATTTTTCCGCTGGGGTGTTTTCGCACCCCGACCTTCGGGCACTAATTTTTGGGCGCGGCTATGCCCGTGGCCTATTTTGGCACACAGAGGCCGCCCGCAAAGTCTTGGGCCATTCCGAGTCCGGTGGACGAACTTCGCCCACGCCCCCCACCAAGGCTATAGCCCACGCGTTTTTTGGCCATATGGGGGGTTTCCCGACCTTGGAGCTAATTTTTAGGCACGGCTGCGTCCGTGGCTTAATTTTCGCACACGGAGGCCGCCTGCAAAGTCTCGGGCCATTCCGATTCCGGCAGACGAACTTCGCCCACGCCCCCCACCAAAGCTATAGCCCACCCGTTTTTTGGCCATTTGGGTGGTTTTGGCACCCCGACCTTCGGGCGCTAATTTTTGGCCGCGGCTGTGCCTGTGGCCTATTTTTGGCACACGGAGGCCGCCCGCAAACTCTCGGGCCATTCCGAGTCCGGCGGACGAACTTCACCCAAGCCCCCCACAAAGGCTATAGCCCACCCGTTTTTTGGCCATTTGGGGGGTTTTGGCACCCCGAACTTCGGGTGCTAATTTTTGGGCGCGGCTGCGCCCGTGGCCTATTTTTCGCACACGGAGGCCGCCTGCAAAGTCTCGGGCAATTCCGAGTCCGGCGGACGAACTTCGCCCACGCCCCCCACCAAAGCTATAGCCCACCGTTTTTTGTCCATTTGGGTGGTTTTGGCACCCCGACCTTTGGGCGCTAATTTTTGGGTGCGGCTGTGCCCGTGGCCTATTTTTGGCACACGGAGGCCGCCCGCAAAGTCTCGGGCCATTCCGAGTCTGGCGGACGAACTTCGCCCACGGCCCCCACCAAGGCTATAGCCCACCCGATCTTTGGCCATTTTTCCGCTGGGGCGTTTTCGCACCCCGACCTTCGGGCACTAATTTTTGGGCGCGGCTATGCCCGTGGCCTATTTTGGCACACAGAGGCCGCCCGCAAAGTCTCGGGCCATTCCGAGTCCGGTGGACGAACTTCGCCCACGCCCCCCACCAAGGCTATAGCCCACGCGTTTTTTGGCCATATGGGGGGTTTTCGCACCCCGACCTTCGGGCGCTAATTTTTAGGCACGGCTGCGCCCGTGGCCTATTTTTCGCACACGGAGGCCGCCTGCAAAGTCTCGGGCCATTCCGAGTCCGGCGGACGAACTTCGCCCACGCCCCCCACCAAAGCTATAGCCCACCCGTTTTTTGGCCATTTGGGTGGTGTTGGCACCCCGACCTTCGGGCGCTAATTTTTGGCCGCGGCTGTGCCCGTGGCCTATTTTTGGCACACGGAGGCCGCCCGCAAACTCTCGGGCCATTCCGAGTCCGGCGGACGAACTTCACCCACGCCCCCCACAAAGGCTATAGCCCACTCGTTTTTTGGCCATTTGGGGGGTTTTGGCACCCCGAACTTCGGGTGCTAATTTTTGGGCGCGGCTGCGCCCGTGGCCTATTTTTCGCACACGGAGGCCGCCTGCAAAGTCTCGGGCAATTCCGAGTCCGGCGGACAAACTTCGCCCACGCCCCCCACCAAAGCTATAGCCCACCGTTTTTTGTCCATTTGGGTGGTTTTGGCACCCCGACCTTTGGGCGCTAATTTTTGGGTGCGGCTGTGCCCGTGGCCTATTTTTGGCACACGGAGGCCGCCCGCAAAGTCTCGGGCCATTCCGAGTCTGGCGGACGAACTTCGCCCACGCCCCCCACAAAGGCTAAAGCCCACCCGATTTTTGGCCATTTTTCCGCTGGGGGGTTTTGGCACCCCGACCTTCGGGTGCCAATTTTTGGGCGCGGCTGTGCCGTGGCCTATTTTGGCACGGAGGCCGCCCGCAAAGTCTCGGGCCATTCCGAGTCCGGACGAAATTCACCCACGCCCCCCACCAAGGCTATAGCCCACCCGATTTTTGGCCATTTTCCGCTGGGCATTTCGCACCCGACCTTCGGAGCACTAATTTTTGGGCGCGGCAATGCCCATGGCCTATTTTTGCACGCGGAGGCCGCCCGCAAAGTCTCGGGCCATTCCGAGTCCGCGGACGAACGCCCCCACCAAGGCTATAGCCCACCCGTTTTTTGGCCATTTGGGGGGTTTGGCACCCCGACCTTCAAGCGCTAATTTTTGGGCGCGGCTATGCCCGTGGCCCAATTTTTGCCACACGGAGGCCGCCCCCAATGTCTCGGGCCATTCCGAGTCCGGCGGACGAACTTCACCCACGCCCCCCACAAAGGCTATAGCCCACCCGTTTTTTGGCCATTTGGGGGGTTTTGGCACCCCGAACTTCGGGTGCAAATTTTTGGGCGCGGCTGCGCCCGTGGCCTATTTTTCGCACACGGAGGCCGCCTGCAAAGTCTCGGGCAATTCCGAGTCCGGCGGACGAACTTCGCCCACGCACCCCACCAAACCTATAGCCCACCGTTTTTTGTCCATTTGGGTGGTTTTGGCACCCCGACCTTTGGGCGCTAATTTTTGGGTGCGGCTGTGCCCGTGGCCTATTTTTGGCAAACGGAGGCCGCCCGCAAAGTCTCGGGCCATTCCGAGTCTGGCGGACGAACCGCCACGCCCCCACCAAGGCTATAGCCCACCCGATTTTTGGCCATTTTCCGCTGGGGTTTTGGCACCCGACCTTGGTGCCAATTTTTAGCGGCTATGCCCGTGGCCTATTTTGGCACACTGAGGCCGCCAGCAAAGTCTCGGGCCATTCCGAGTCCGGACGAACCGCCCCCACCAAGGCTATAGCCCACCCGATTTTTGGCCATTTTTCCGCTGGGGTTTTGGCACCCGACCTTGGCGCTAATTTTTAGCGGCTATGCCCGTGGCCTATTTTGCACACGGAGGCCGCCCGCAATGTCTCAGGCCATTCCGAGTCCGGCGGACGAACCTTAAGCCCCCACCAAGGCTATAGCCCACCCGTTTTTGGCCATTTGGGGGTTTTGGCACCCGACCTTCGGGTGCTAATTTTTGCGCGGCTGTGCCGTGGCCTATTTTTGGCACACTGAGGCCGTCCATAAAGTCTCGTGCCATTCGTAGTCCGGACGAACTTCGCCACGCCCCCACCAAGGCTATAGCCCACCCGATTTTTGGCCATTTTTCCGCTGGGGGTTTTGGCACCTTCGGGCGCTAATTTTTGGCGCGGCTGTGCCCGTGGCCTATTTTGGCACACGGAGGCCGCCCGCAAAGTCTCGGGCATTACGAGTCCGGCGGACGCGCCCCCACCAAGGCCATAGCCCACCCGTTTTTGGCCATTTGGGGGTTTTGGCACCCGACCTTCGGGCGCTAATTTTTTGGGCGCGGCTGTGCCCGTGGCCTATTTTTGGTACACGGAGGCCACCCGCAATGTCTCGGGCCATTCCGAGTCCGGCGGACGAACTTCGCCCACGCCCCCCACAAAGGCAAAAGCCCACCCGTTTTTTGGCCATTTGGGGGGTTTTGGCACCCCGACCTTCGAGCGCTAATTTTTGGGCGCGGCTGTGCCCATGGCCTATTTTTGGCACACGGAGGCCGCCCGCAAAGTCTCGGGTCATTCCGAGTCCGGCGGACGAACTTTGCCCACGCCCCCCACCAAGGCTATAGCCAACCCGTTTTTTGGCCATTTGGGGGGTATTGGCACCCCGAACTTCGGGTGCTAATTTTTGGCCGCGGCTGTGCCAGTGGCTTATTTTTTGCACACGAAGGCCGCCCGCAAAGTCTCGGGCAATTCCGAGTCCGGCGGACGAACCACGCCCCCACCAAGGCTATAGCCCACCCGTTTTTGGCCATTTCGGGGTTTTGGCACCCGACCTTCCAAATATTTGGCGCGGCTGTGTCCGTGGCCTATTTTTTGGCATATGGAGGCCACCCGCCAAGTCTCGGGCCATTCCGAGTCCGAGCGAACTTCGCCACGCCCCCACCAAGGCCATAGTCCACCCGATTTTTGGCCATTTTCCGCTGGGGATTTTGGCACCCGACCTTCGGGCGCTAATTTTGGCGCGACTGTGCCCGTGGCCTAATTCTGGCACACGGAGGCTGCCCGCACAGTCTCGGGCCATTCCGAGTCCGGCGGACGAACTTCGCCCCCGCCCCCACCAAGGCCATAGCCCACCCGTTTTTTGGCCATTTGGGGGGTTTTGGCACCCGACCTTCGGGTGCTAATTTTTAGGCGGCTGTGCCCGTGGCATATTTTGGCACACTGAGGCCGTCCATAGCGTCTCGTGCCATTCGTAGTCCGGCGGAACCGCCACGCCCCCACCAAGGCTATAGCCCACCCGATTTTTGGCCATTTTCCGCTGGGGAGTTTTGGCACCCGGCCTTCGGGCGCTAATTTTTGGGAACGGCTGTGCCATAGGCCTAGAGTAGGCACACGGAGGACGCCCGCAAAGTCTCGGGCATTACGAGTCCGGCGGACGAACTTCGCCCACGCCCCCCACCAAGGCTATAGCCCACCCGTTTTTTGGCCATTTGAGGGGTTTTGGCACCCCGACCTTCGAGCGCTAATTTTTGGGCGCGGCTGTGCCCGTGACCTGTTTTTGGCACACGGAGGCCGCTCGCAAAGTCTCGGGTCATTCCGAGTCCGGCGGACGAACTTTGCCCACGCCCCCCACCAAGGCTATAACCAACCCGTTTTTTGGCCATTTGGGGGGTATTGGCACCCCGACCTTCGGGTGCTAATTTTTGGGCGCGGCTGTGCCCGTGGCCTATTTTTGGCATGGAGGCTGCCCGCAAAGTCTCGTGCCATTCCTACTCCGGCGGAGGAACTTCGCCCACGCCCCTCACCAAGGCTATAGCCAACCCGATTTTTTGCCATTTTTCCGCAGGGGGTTTTGGCACCCCGACCTTCGGGCACTAATTTTTAGGCGCGGCTGTGCCCGTGGCCTATTTTTGGCACATGTAGGCCGCCCGCAATGTCTCGAGCCATTCCGATTCCGGCGGACGAACATCGCCCACGCCCCCCACCAAGGCTATAGCCCACCCGTTTTTTGGCCATTTGGGGGGTTTGGGTACCCCGACCTTCGGTTGCTAAGTTTTGGGTGCGGCTGTGCCCGTGTCCTATTTTTGGCACACGGAGGCCGCCCGCAAAGTCTCGTGCCATTCCTAGTCCGGCGGACGAACTTCGCCCACGCCCCCCACCAAGGCTATAGCCCACCCGTTTTTTGGCCATTTGGGGGGTTTTTTGGTACCCCGACCTTCGGGCGCTAATTTTTGGGCGCGGCTGTGCCCGTGGCCTATTTTTGGTACACGGAGGCCACCCGCAATGTCTCGGACCATTCCGAGTCCGGCGGACGAACTTCACCCACGCCCCCCACAAAGGCAATAGCCCACCCGTTTTTTGGCCATTTGGGGGGTTTTGGCACCCCGACCTTCGAGCGCTAATTTTTGGCCGCGGCTGTGCCCGTGGCCTATTTTTGGCACAGGTGGCTGCCCGCAAAGTCTCGGGCCATTCTGAGTCCGGCGGACGAACTTCGCCCACGCCCCCCACCAAGGCTGTAGTCCACCCGATTTTTCGCCATTTTTCCGCTGGGGGGTTTCGGCACCCCGACCTTCGGGCCAAATATTTGGGCGCGGCTGTGTCCGTGGCCTATTTTTTTGGCATATGGAGGCCACCCGCCAAGTCTCGGGCCATTCCGAGTCCGGCGAACGAACTTCGCCCACGCCCCCCACCAAGGCCATAGTCCACCCGATTTTTGGCCATTTTTCCGCTGGGGGATTTTGGCACCCCGACCTTCGGGCGCTAATTTTTGGGCGCGACTGTGCCCGTGGCCTATTTTTGGCACACGGAGGCCGCCCTCAAAGTCTCGGGCCATTCCGAGTCCGGCGGACGAACTTCGCCCACGCCCCCCACCAAGGCTATAGCCCACCCGTTTTTTGGCCATTTGGGGGGTTTTGGCACCCCGACCTTCGGGTGCTAATTTTTGGGCGCGGCTGTGCCCGTGGCATATTTTTGGCACACTGAGGCCGTCCGCAACGTCTCGTGCCATTCGTAGTCCGGCGGACGAACTTCGCCCACGCCCCCCACCAAGGCTATAGCCCACCCGATTTTTGGCCATTTTTCCGCTGGGGGGTTTTGGCACCCCGGCCTTCGGGCGCTAATTTTTGGGTACGGCTGTGCCCGTGGCCTATTTTTGGCACATGTAGGCCGCCCGCAATGTCTCGAGCCATTCCGATTCCGGCGGACGAACATCGCCCACGCCCCCCACCAAGGCTATAGCCCACCCGTTTTTTGGCCATTTGGGGGGTTTGGGTACCCCGACCTTCGGTTGCTAAGTTTTGGGTGCGGCTGTGCCCGTGTCCTATTTTTGGCACACGGAGGCCGCCCGCAAAGTCTCGTGCCATTCCTAGTCCGGCGGACGAACTTCGCCCACGCCCCCCACCAAGGCTATAGCCCACCCGATTTTTGGCCATTTTTCCGCTGGGGGGTTTTGGCACCCCGACCTTCGGGCGCTAATTTTTTGGTGCGGCTGTGCCCGTGGCCTATTTTTGGCACATGGAGGCCGCCCGCAAAGTCTCGGGCATTACGAGTCCGGCGGACGAACTTCGCCCACGCCCCCCACCAAGGCTATAGCCCACCCGTTTTTTGGCCATTTGGGGGGTTTTTTGGCACCCCGACCTTCGGGCGCTAATTTTTGGGTGCGGCTGTGCCCGTGTCCTATTTTTGGCACACGGAGGCCGCCCGCAAAGTCTCGTGCCATTCCTAGTCCGGCGGACGAACTTCGCCCACGCCCCCCACCAAGGCTATAGCCCACCCGATTTTTGGCCATTTTTCCGCTGGGGGGTTTTGGCACCCCGACCTTCGGGCGCTAATTTTTTGGTGCGGCTGTGCCCGTGGCCTATTTTTGGCACATGGAGGCCGCCCGCAAAGTCTCGGGCATTACGAGTCCGGCGGACGAACTTCGCGCACGCCCCCCACAAAGGCTATAGCCCACCCGTTTTTTGGCCATTTGGGGGGTTTTGGCACCCCGAACTTCGGGCGCTAATTTTTGGGCGCGGCTGTGCCCTTGGCCTGTTTTTGGCACACGAAGGCCGCCCGCAAAGTCTCGGGCCATTCCGAGTCCGGCGAACGAACTTCGCCCACGCCCCCCACCAAGGCTATAGCCCACCCGTTTTTTGGCCATTTGGGGGGTTTTGGCACCCCGACCTTTGGGCGCTAATTTTTGGATGCGGCTGTGCCCGTGGTCTATTTTTTTGGCATACGAAGGCCACCCGCAAAGTCTCGGGCCATTCCGAGTCCGGACGAACCGCCACGCCCCCCAACAAGGCTGTAGTCCACCCGATTTTTCGCCATTTTCCGCTGGGGGTTTCGGCACCCGACCTTCGGGCGCTAATTTTTATAAGCTGCTGTGCCCGTGGCCTATATTTGGCACATGGAGGCCGCCCCCAAAGTCTCGGGCCATTCCGAGTCCGGCGAACGAACTTCGCCCACTCCCCCCACCAAGGCTATAGCCCACCCGTTTTTTGGCCATTTGGGGGATTTTGGCACCCCGACCTTGGGCGCTAATTTTATGGCGCGGCTGAGCCCATGGCCTGTTTTTGGCACACGAAACCCGCCCGCAAAGTCACGGGCCATTCCGAGTCAGCGGACGAACCGCCACGCCCCCCACCAAGGCTATTGGCCACCCGATTTTTGGCCATTTTTCCGCTGGGGAGTTTTGGCACCCCGACCTTCGGGCACTAATTTTTGGGCGCGGCTGTGCCCGTGGCATATTTTTGGCACACTGAGGCCGTCCGCAACGTCTCGTGCCATTCGTAGTCCGGCGGACGAACGCCACGCCCCCACCAAGGCTATAGCCCACCCGATTTTGGCCATTTTTCCGCTGGGGGTTTTGGCACCCGGCCTTGGGCGCTAATTTTTGGGTACGGCTGTGCCGTGGCCTATTTTGGCACATGTAGGCCGCCCGCAATGGCTCGAGCCAGTCCGATTCCGGCGGACGAACATCGCCCACGCCCCCCCCCAAGGCTATAGCCCACCCGTTTTTTGGCCATTTGGGGGGTTTGGGTACCCCGACCTTCGGTTGCTAAGTTTTGGGTGCGGCTGTGCCCGTGTCCTATTTTTGGCACACGGAGGCCGCCCGCAAAGTCTCGTGCCATTCCTAGTCCGGCGGACGAACTTCGCCCACGCCCCCCACCAAGGCTATAGCCCACCCGATTTTTGGCCATTTTTCCGCTGGGGGGTTTTGGCACCCCGACCTTCGGGCGCTAATTTTTTGGTGCGGCTGTGCCCGTGGCCTATTTTTGACACATGGAGGCCGCCCGCAAAGTCTCGGGCATTACGAGTCCGGCGGACGAACTTCGCCCACGCCCCCCACCAAGGCTATAGCCCACCCGTTTTTTGGCCATTTGGGGGGTTTTGGCACCCCGACCTTCGGGCGCTAATTTTTGGGTGCGGCTGTGCCCGTGTCCTATTTTTGGCACACGGAGGCCGCCCGCAAAGTCTCGTGCAATTCCTAGTCCGGCGGACGAACTTCGCCCACGCCCCCCACCAAGGCTATAGCCCACCCGATTTTTGGCCATTTTTCCGCTGGGGGGTTTTGGCACCCCGACCTTCGGGCGCTAATTTTTTGGTGCGGCTGTGCCCGTGGCCTATTTTTGGCACATGGAGGCCGCCCGCAAAGTCTCGGGCATTACGAGTCCGGCGGACGAACTTCGCGCACGCCCCCCACAAAGGCTATAGCCCACCCGTTTTTTGGCCATTTGGGGGGTTTTGGCACCCCGAACTTTGGGCGCTAATTTTTGGGCGCGGCTGTGCCCTTGGCCTGTTTTTGGCACACGAAGGCCGCCCGCAAAGTCACGGGCCATTCCGAGTACGGCGGACGAACTTCGCCCACGCCCCCCACCAAGGCTATAGGCCACCCGTTTTTTGGCCATTTGGGGGGTTTGGCACCCCGACCTTTGGGCGCTAATTTTTGGACGCGGCTGTGCCCGTGGTCTATTTTTTTGGCATACGAAGGCCACCCGCAAAGTCTCGGGCCATTCCGAGTCCGGCGGACGAACTTCGCCCACGCCCCCCACCAAGGCTGTAGTCCACCCGATTTTTCGCCATTTTTCCGCTGGGGGGTTTCGGCACCCCGACCTTCGGGCCCTAATTTTTGGGCGCGGCTGTGCCCTTGCCCTGTTTTTGGCACACGAAGGCCGCCCGCAAAGTCACGGGCCATTCCGAGTCCGGCGGACGAACTTCGCCCACGCCCCCCACCAAGGCTATAGGCCACCCGATTTTTGGCCATTTTTCCGCTGGAGAGTTTTGGCACCCCGACCTTCGGGCTCTAATTTTTGGGCGCGGCTGTGCCCGTGGAATATTTTTGGTACACGGAGGCCGCCCGCAAAGTCTCGGGCCATTCCGAGTCCGGCGAACGAACTTCGCCCACGCCCCCCACCAAGGCTATAGCCCACCCGTTTTTTGGCCATTTGGGGGGTTTTGGCACCCCGACCTTTGGGCGCTAATTTTTGGATGCGGCTGTGCCCGTGGTCTATTTTTTTGGCATACGAAGGCCACCCGCAAAGTCTCGGGCCATTCCGAGTCCGGCGGACGAACTTCGCCCACGCCCCCCACCAAGGCTGTAGTCCACCCGATTTTTCGCCATTTTTCCGCTGGGGGGTTTCGGCACCCCGACCTTCGGGCGCTAATTTTTGGCGCGGCTGTGCCCGTGGCCTATTTTTGGCACACGGAGGCCGCCCGCAAAGTCTCGGGCCATTCCGAGTCCGGCGAACGAACTTCGCCCACTCCCCCCACCAAGGCTATAGCCCACCCGTTTTTTGGCCATTTGGGGGATTTTGGCACCCCGACCTTGGGCGCTAATTTTTGGGCGCGGCTGTGCCCTTGGCCTGTTTTTGGCACACGAAGGCCGCCCGCAAAGTCACGGGCCATTCCGAGTCCGGCGGACGAACTTCGCCCACGCCCCCCACCAAGGCTATAGGCCACCCGATTTTTGGCCATTTTTCCGCTGGGGAGTTTTGGCACCCGACCTTCGGGCACTAATTTTTAGGCGCGGCTGTGCCCGTGGAATATTTTG
This sequence comes from Citrus mangshanensis, assembly GCA_030449895.1. NCBI lineage: Eukaryota > Viridiplantae > Streptophyta > Magnoliopsida > Sapindales > Rutaceae > Citrus > Citrus mangshanensis. The sequence goes on along the minus strand of JASUUJ010000302.1, from coordinate 96,101 downwards.
GTACACGGAGGACGCCCGCAAAGTCTCGGGCCATTCCGAGTCCGAGCGAACCGCCCACTCCCCCACCAAGGCTATAGCCCACCCGTTTTTTGGCCATTTGGGGGGTTTTGGCTCCCCGACCTTCGTGCGCTAATTTTTGGGTGCGGCTGTGCCCGTGGCCTATTTTTTTGGCAAACGGAGGCCACCAGCAAACTCTCGGGCCAAACCGAGTCCGGCGGACGAACCGCCCACGCCCACCAAGGCTATAGTCCACCCGATTTTGGACATTTTTCCGCTGGGGTTTTGGCACCCCGACCTTCGGGCGCTAATTTTTGGGCGCGGCTGCTCCCGTGGCCTATTTTTGTGACACGGAGGCCGCCCGCAAAGTCTCGGGCCATTCCGAGTCCGGCGGTCAAACTTCGCCCACGCCCCCCACAAAGGCTATAGCCCACCCGTTTTTTGGCCATTTGGGGGGTTTTGGCACCCGAACTTCGGGTGCTAATTATTGGGCACAGCTGTGCCCGTGGCCTATTTTTGGCACACGGAGACCGCCCGCAAAGTCTCGGGCCATTCCGAGTCCGGCGGACGAACTTCGCCCACGCCCCCCACCAAGGCTATAGCGCACCCGTTTTTTGGCCATTTGGGGGGTTTTGGCACCCCGACCTTTGGGCGCTAATTTTTGGACGCGGCTGTGCACGTGGCCTATTTTTTTTCCATACGAAGGCCACCCGCAAAGTCTCGGGCCATTCCGAGTCTGGCGGACGAACTTCGCCCACGCCCCCCACCAAGGCTGTAGTCCACCCGATTTTTCGCCATTTTTCCGCTGGGGGGTTTTGGCACCCCGACCTTCGGGCGCTAATTTTTGGGCGCGGCTGTGCCCGTGTCCTATTTTTGTGACACGGAGGCCGCCCGCAAAGTCTCGGGCCATTCCGAGTCCGGCGAACGAACTTCGCCCACTCCCCCCACCAAGGCTATAGCCCACCCGTTTTTTGGCCATTTGGGGGGTTTTGGCACCCCGACCTTCGGGCGCTAATTTTTGGGCGCGGCTGTGCCCTTGGCCTTTTTTTGGCACACGAAGGCCGCCCGCAAAGTCACGGGCCATTCCGAGTCCGGCGGACGAACTTCGCCCACGCCCCCCACCAAGGCTATAGCCCACCCGTTTTTTGGCCATTTGCGGGGTTTTGGCACCCCGACCTTTGGGCGCTAATTTTTGGACGCGGCTGTGCCCGTGGTCTTTTTTTTTGGCATACGAAGGCCTCCCGCAAAGTCTCGGGCCATTCCGAGTCCGGAGGACGAACTTCGCCCACGCCCCCCACCAAGGCTGTAGTCCACCCGATTTTTCGCCATTTTTCCGCTGGGGGGTTTTGGCACCCCGACCTTCGGGCGCTAATTTTTGGGCGCGGCTGTGCCCGTGGCCTATTTTTGGCACACGGAGGCCACCCGCAACGTCTCGGGCCATTCCGAGTCCGGCGAACGAACTTCGCCCACTCCCCCCACCAAGGATATAGCCCACCCGTTTTTTGGGCATTTGGGGGGTTTTGGCACCCCGACCTTGGGGCGCTAATTTTTGGCGCGGCCATGCCCTTGGCCGGTTTTTGGCACACGAAGGCCGCCCGCAAAGTCACGGGCCAGTCCGAGTTCGGCGGACGAACTTCGCCCACGCCCCCCACCAAGGCTATAGGCCACCCGATTTTTGGCCATTTTTCCGCTGGGGAGTTTTGGCACCCCGACCTTCGGGCACTAATTTTTGGGCACGGCTGTGCCCGTGGCCTATTTTTGGCACACGGAGGCCGCCCGCAAAGTCTCGGGCCATTCCGAGTCCGGCGAACGAACTTCGCCCACTCCCCCCACCAAGGCTATAGCCCACCCGTTTTTTGGCCATTTGGGGGGTTTTGGCACCCCGACCTTCGGGCGCTAATTTTTGGGCGCGACTGTGCCCGTGGCCTATTTTTGGCACACGGAGGCCGCCCCCAAAGTCTCGGGCCATTCCGAGTCCGGCGGACGAACTTCGCCCACGCCCCCCACCAAGGCTATAGCCCACCCGTTTTTTGGCCATTTGCGGGGTTTTGGCACCCCGACCTTTGGGCGCTAATTTTTGGACGCGGCTGTGCCCGTGGTCTATTTTTTTGGCATACGAAGGCCACCCGCAAAGTCTCGGGCCATTCCGAGTCCGGCGGACGAACTTCGCCCACGCCCCCCACCAAGGCTGTAGTCCACCCGATTTTTCGCCATTTTTCCGCTGGGGGGTTTAGGCACCCCGACCTTCGGGCGCTAATTTTTGGGCGCGGCTGTGCCTGTGGCCTATTTTTGGCTCACGAAGGCCGCCCGCAAAGTCTCGGGCCATTCCGAGTCCGTCGAACGAACTTCGCCCACTCCCCCCACCAAGGCTATAGCCCACCCGTTTTTTGGCCATTTGGGGGGTTTTGGATCCCCGACCTTCGTGCGCTAATTTTTGGGTGCGGCTGTGCCCGTGGCCTATTTTTTTGGCATACGGAGGCCACCTGCAAAGTCTCGGGCGATTCCGAGTCCGGCGGACGAACTTCGCCCACGCCCCCCACCTAGGCTATAGTCCACCCGATTTTTGGACATTTTTCCGCTGGGGGGTTTTGGCACGCCGACCTTCGGGCGCTAATTTTTGGGCGCGGCTGCTCCCGTGGCCTATTTTTGTGACACGGGGGCTGCCCGCATAGTCTCGGGCCATTCCGAGTCCGGCGGTCAAACTTCGCCCACGCCCCCCACAAAGGCTATAGCCCACCCGTTTTTTGGCCATTTGATGGGTTTTGGCACCCGAACTTCGGGTGCTAATTGTTGGGCGCGGCTGTGTCCGTGGCCTATTTTTTGGCACACGGAGACCGCCCGCAAAGTCTCCGGCCATTCCGAGTCCGGAGGACGAACTTCGCCCACGCCCCCCACCAAGGCTATAGCCCACCCGTTTTTTGGCCATTTGGGGGGTTTTGGCACCCCGACCTTTGGGCGCTAATTTTTGGACGCGGCTGTGCCCGTGGCCAATTTTTTTGGCATACGAAGGCCACCCGCAAAGTCTCGGACCATTCCGAGTCCGGCGGACGAACTTCGCCCACGCCCCCCAGCAAGGTTGTAGTCCACCCGATTTTTCGCCATTTTTCCGCTGGGGGGTTTTGGCACCCCGACCTTCGGGCGCTAATTTTTGCGGCTGTGCCCGTGGCCTATTTTGGCACACGGAGGCCGCCCGCAAAGTCTCGGGCCATTCCGAGTCCGGCGACGAACCGCCACTCCCCCACCAAGGCTATAGCCCACCCGTTTTTTGGCCATTTGGGGGGTTTTGGCACCCCGACCTTCGGGCGCTAATTTTTGGCGCGGCTGTGCCCGTGGCCTATTTTTGGCACACGGAGGCCGCCCCCAAAGTCTCGGGCCATTCCGAGTCCGGCGGACGAACTTCGCCCACGCCCCCCACCAAGGCTATAGCCCACCCGTTTTTTGGCCATTTGGGGGGTTTTGGGCCCCCCAGATCTGGGCGCTAATTTTTGGTCGCGGGTGTGCCCGTGGGGTATTTTTTTGGCATACGTAGGCCTCCCGCAAAGTCTCGGTCCATTCCGAGTCCGGCGGACGAACTTCGCCCACGCCCCCCACCAAGGCACTAGTCCAACCTAGGTTAGCACATTTATTCGGTGGGGGGTTTAGGCACCCCGACCTTCGGGGGCTAATTGTTGGGCGCGGCTGTGCCCGTGGCCTATTTTTGGCACACGGAGGCCGCCCGCAAAGTCTCGGGCCATACCGTGTCCGTCGTACGTTCTTCGCCCACCGCCCCCACCAATGCTATAGCCCACCCGTTTTTTGGCCATTTGGGGGGTTTTGGCACCCCGACCTTCGTGCGCTAATTTTTGGGTGCGGCTGTGCCCGTGGCCTATTTTTTTGGCATACGGAGGCCACCTGCAAAGTCTCGGGCGATTCCGAGTCCGGCGGACGAACTTCGCCCACGCCCCCCACCAAGGCTATAGTCCACCCGATTTTTGGACATTTTTCCGCTGGGGGGTTTTGGCACGCCGACCTTCGGGCGCTAATTTTTGGGCGCGGCTGCTCCCGTGGCCTATTTTTGTGACACGGGGGCTGCCCGCATAGTCTCGGGCCATTCCGAGTCCGGCGGTCAAACTTCGCCCACGCCCCACAAAGGCTATAGCCCACCCGTTTTTGGCCATTTGATGGGTTTTGGCACCGAACCGGGTGCTAATTGTTGGGCGCGGCTGTGTCCGTGGCCTATTTTTTGGCACACGGAGACCGCCCGCAAAGTCTCCGGCCATTCCGAGTCCGGAGGACGAACTTCGCCCACGCCCCCCACCAAGGCTATAGCCCACCCGTTTTTTGGCCATTTGGGGGGTTTTGGCACCCCGACCTTTGGGCGCTAATTTTTGGACGCGGCTGTGCCCGTGGCCAATTTTTTTGGCATACGAAGGCCACCCGCAAAGTCTCGGACCATTCCGAGTCCGGCGGACGAACTTCGCCCACGCCCCCCAGCAAGGTTGTAGTCCACCCGATTTTTCGCCATTTTTCCGCTGGGGGGTTTTGGCACCCCGACCTTCGGGCGCTAATTTTTGGGCGCGGCTGTGCCCGTGGCCTATTTTTGGCACACGGAGGCCGCCCGCAAAGTCTCGGGCCATTCCGAGTCCGGCGGACGAACTTCGCCCACGCCCCCCACCAAGGCTATAGCCCCCCCGTTTTTTGGCCATTTGGGGGGTTTTGGCACCCCGACCTTCGGGCGCTAATTTTTGGGCGCGGCTGTACCCGTGGCCTATTTTTTGTACACGGAGGCCGCCCGCAAAGTCTCGGGCCATTCCGAGTCCGGCGAACGAACTTCGCCCACTCCCCCCACCAAGGCTATAGCCCACCCGTTTTTTGGCCATTTGGGGGGTTTTGGCTCCCCGACCTTCGTGCGCTAATTTTTGGGTGCGGCTGTGCCCGTGGCCTATTTTTTGGCATACGGAGGCCACCTGCAAAGTCTCGGGCGATTCCGAGTCCGGCGGACGAACTTCGCCCACGCCCCCCACCTAGGCTATAGTCCACCCGATTTTTGGACATTTTTCCGCTGGGGGGTTTTGGCACGCCGACCTTCGGGCGCTAATTTTTGGGCGCGGCTGCTCCCGTGGCCTATTTTTGTGACACGGAGGCCGCCCGCATAGTCTCGGGCCATTCCGAGTCCGGCGGACGAACTTCGCCCACGCCCCCCACCAAGGCTATAGCCCACCCGTTTTTTGGCCATTTGCGGGGTTTTGGCACCCCGACCTTTGGGCGCTAATTTTTGGACGCGGCTGTGCCCGTGGTCTATTTTTTTGGCATACGAAGGCCACCCGCAAAGTCTCGGGCCATTCCGAGTCCGGCGGACGAACTTCGCCCACGCCCCCCACCAAGGCTGTAGTCCACCCGATTTTTCGCCATTTTTCCGCTGGGGGGTTTAGGCACCCCGACCTTCGGGCGCTAATTTTTGGGCGCGGCTGTGCCTGTGGCCTATTTTTGGCTCACGGAGGCCGCCCGCAAAGTCTCGGGCCATTCCGAGTCCGTCGAACGAACTTCGCCCACTCCCCCCACCAAGGCTATAGCCCACCCGTTTTTTGGCCATTTGGGGGGTTTTGGATCCCCGACCTTCGTGCGCTAATTTTTGGGTGCGGCTGTGCCCGTGGCCTATTTTTTTGGCATACGGAGGCCACCTGCAAAGTCTCGGGCGATTCCGAGTCCGGCGGACGAACTTCGCCCACGCCCCCCACCTAGGCTATAGTCCACCCGATTTTTGGACATTTTTCCGCTGGGGGGTTTTGGAACGCCGACCTTCGGGCGCTAATTTTTGGGCGCGGCTGCTCCCGTGGCCTATTTTTGTGACACGGGGGCCGCCCGCATAGTCTCGGGCCATTCCGAGTCCGGCGGTCAAACTTCGCCCACGCCCCCCACAAAGGCTATAGCCCACCCGTTTTTTGGCCATTTGATGGGTTTTGGCACCCGAACTTCGGGTGCTAATTGTTGGGCGCGGCTGTGTCCGTGGCCTATTTTTTGGCACACGGAGACCGCCCGCAAAATCTCCGGCCATTCCGAGTCCGGAGGACGAACCGCCACGCCCCACCAAGGCTATAGGCCACCCGTTTTTTGGCCAATTGTGTTGTTTTGGCACCCCGACCTTTGGTCGCTAATTTTTGGTCGCGGCTTTGCCCGTGGCCAATTTTTTTGTCATACGTTGGCCTCCCGCAAAGTCTCGGACCATTCCGAGTCCGGCGGACGAACTTCGCCCACGCCCCCCAGCAAGGTTGTAGTCCACCCGATTTTTCGCCATTTTTCCGCTGGGGGGTTTTGGCACCCCGACCTTCGGGCGCTAATTTTTGGGCGCGGCTGTGCCCGTGGCCTATTTTGGCACACGGAGGCCGCCCGCAAAGTCTCGGGCCATTCCGAGTCCGGCGAACGAACTTCGCCCACTCCCCCCACCAAGGCTATAGCCCACCCGTTTTTTGGCCATTTGGGGGGTTTTGGCACCCCGACCTTCGGGCGCTAATTTTTGGGAGCGGCTGTGCCCTTGGCCTGTTTTTGGCACACAAATGCCGCCCGCAAAGGCACGGGCCATTCCGAGTCCGGACGAACTTCGCCACGCCCCCACCAAGGCTATAGCCCACCCGTTTTTGGCCATTTGGGGGTTTTGGCACCCGACCTTTGGGCGCTAATTTTTGACGGCTGTGCCCGTGGCCTATTTTTTTGGCATACGAAGGCCACCCGCAAAGTCTCGGACCATTCCGAGTCCGGCGGACGAACTTCGCCCACGCCCCCCACCAAGGCTGTAGTCCACCCGATTTTTCGCCATTTTTCCGCTGGGGGGTTTTGGCACCCCGACCTTCGGGCGCTAATTTTTTGGCGCGGCTGTGCCCGTGAACTATTTTTGGCACACGGAGGCCGCCCGCAAAGCCTCGGGCCATTCCGAGTCCGGCGAACGAACTTCGCCCATTCCCCCCACCAAGGCTATAGCCCACCCGTTTTTTGGCCATTTGGGGGGTTTTGGCACCCCGACCTTCGGGCTCTAATTTTTGGGCGCGGCTGTGCCCGTGGCCTATTTTTGGCACACGGAGGCCGCCCGCAAAGTCTCGGGCCATTCCGAGTCCGGCGAACGAACTTCGCCCACTCCCCCCACCAAGGCTATAGCCCACCCGTTTTTTGGCCATTTGGGGGGTTTTGGCACCCCGACCTTCGGGCTCTAATTTTTTGGCGCGGCTGCGCCCTTGGCCTGTTTTTGGCACACGAAGGCCACCCGCAAAGTCACGGGCCATTCCGAGTCCGGCGGACGAACTACGCCCACGCCCCCCACCAAGGCTATAGGCCACCCGATTTTTGGCCATTTTTCCGCTGGGGAGTTTTGGCACCCCGACCTTCGGGCCCTAGTTTTTGGGCACGGCTGTGCCCATGGAATATTTTTGGTACACGGAGGCCGCCCGCAAAGTCTCGGGCCATTCCGAGTCCGGCGGACGAACTTCGCCCACGCCCCCACCAAGGCTATAGCCCACCCGTTTTTTGGCCATTTGGGGGGTTTTGGCACCCCGACCTTCGGGCGCTAATTTTTGGGCGCGGCTGTACCCGTGGCCTATTTTTTGTACACGGAGGCCGCCCGCAAAGTCTCGGGCCATTCCGAGTCCGGCGAACGAACTTCGCCCACTCCCCCCACCAAGGCTATAGCCCACCCGTTTTTTGGCCATTTGGGGGGTTTTGGCTCCCCGACCTTCGTGCGCTAATTTTTGGGTGCGGCTGTGCCCGTGGCCTATTTTTTTGGCATACGGAGGCCACCTGCAAAGTCTCGGGCGATTCCGAGTCCGGCGGACGAACTTCGCCCACGCCCCCCACCAAGGCTATAGTCCACCCGATTTTTGGACATTTTTCCGCTGGGGGGTTTTGGCACGCCGACCTTCGGGCGCTAATTTTTGGGCGCGGCTGCTCCCGTGGCCTATTTTTGTGACACGGAGGCCGCCCGCATAGTCTCGGGCCATTCCGAGTCCGGCGGTCAAACTTCGCCCACGCCCCCCACAAAGGCTATAGCCCACCCGTTTTTTGGCCATTTGATGGGTTTTGGCACCCGAACTTCGGGTGCTAATTGTTAGCGGCTGTGTCCGTGGCCTATTTTTTGGCACACGGAGACCGCCCGCAAAGTCTCGGGCCATTCCGAGTCCGGGGGACGAACTTCGCGCACGCCCCCCACCAAGGCTATAGCCCACCCGTTTTTTGGCCATTTGGGGGGTTTTGGCACCCCGACCTTTGGGCGCTAATTTTTGGACGCGGCTGTGCCCGTGGCCTATTTTTTTGGCATACGAAGGCCACCCGCAAAGTCTCGGGCCATTCCGAGTCCGGCGGACGAACTTCGCCCACGCCCCCCACCAAGGCTGTAGTCCACCCGATTTTTCGCCATTTTTCCGCTGGGGGGTTTTGGCACCCCGACCTTCGGGCGCTAATTTTTGGGCGCGGCTGTGCCCGTGGCCTATTTTTGGCACACGGAGGCCGCCCGCAAAGTCTCGGGCCATTCCGAGTCCGGCGAACGAACTTCGCCCACTCCCCCCACCAAGGCTATAGCCCACCCGTTTTTTGGCCATTTGGGGGGTTTTGGCACCCCGACCTTCGGGCACTAATTTTTGGGCGCGGCTGTGCCCGTGGCCTATTTTTGGCACACGGAGGCCGCCCGCAAAGTCTCGGGCCATTCCGAGTCCGGCGAACGAACTTCGCCCACTCCCCCCACCAAGGCTATAGCCCACCCGTTTTTTGGCCATTTGGGGGGTTTTGGCACCCCGACCTTCGGGCTCTAATTTTTTGGCGCGGCTGCGCCGTTGGCCTGTTTTTGGCACACGAAGGCCACCCGCAAAGTCACGGGCCATTCCGAGTCCGGCGCACGAACTACGCCCACGCCCCCCACCAAGGCTATAGGCCACCCGATTTTTGGCCATTTTTCCGCTGGGGAGTTTTGGCACCCCGACCTTCGGGCACTAGTTTTTGGGCACGGCTGTGCCCATGGAATATTTTTGGTACACGGAGGCCGCCCGCAAAGTCTCGGGCCATTCCGAGTCCGGCGGACGAACTTCGCCCACGCCCCCCACCAAGGCTATAGCCCACCCGTTTTTTGGCCATTTGGGGGGTTTTTGGCACCCCGACCTTCGGGCGCTAATTTTTGGGCGCGGCTGTACCCGTGGCCTATTTTTTGTACACGGAGGCCGGCTGAAAAGTCTCGGGCCATTGCGAGTCCGGCGGACGAACTTCGCCCACGCCCCCCACCAAGGCTATAGCCCACCCGTTTTTTGGCCATTTGGGGGTTTTGGCACCCCGAACTTTGGGTGCTAATTTTTGGGCGCGGCTGTGCCCGTGGCCTATTTTTGGCACACGGAGCCCGCCTGAAAAGTATCGTGCCATTCCTAGTCCGGCGGACGAACTTCACCCACGCCCCCCACCAAGGCTATAGCCCACCCGATTTTTGGCCATTTTTCCGCTGGGGGGTTTTGGCACCCCGGCCTTCGGGCGCTAATTTTTGGGCGCGGCTGTGCCCGTGGCCTATTTTTGGCACACGGAGGCCGCCCGCAAAGTCTCGGGCCATTCCGAGTCCGGCGGACGAACTTCGCCCACGCCCCCCACCAAGGCTATAGCCCACCCGTTTTTTGGCCATTTGGGGGGTTTTGGCTCCCCGACCTTCGTGCACTAATTTTTGGGTGCGGCTGTGCCCGTGGCCTATTTTTTTGGCATACGGAGGCCACCTGCAAAGTCTCGGGCCATTCCGAGTCCGGCGGACGAACTTCGCCCGCGCCCCCCACCAAGGCTATAGTCCACCCGATTTTTGGCCAGTTTTCCGCTGGGGGGTTTTGGCACCCCGACCTTCGGGCGCTAATTTTAGGGCGCGGCTGCGCCCGTGGCCTATTTTTGTCACACGGAGGCCGCCCGCAAAGTCTCGGGCCATTCCGAGTCCGGCGGTTAAACTTCGCCCACGCCCCCCACAAAGGCTATAGCCCACCCGTTTTTTGGCCATTTGGGGGGTTTTGGCACCCGAACTTCGGGTGCTAATTTTTGGGCGCGGCTGTGTCCGTGGCCTATTTTTGGCACACGGAGGCCGCCCGCAAACTATCGGGCCATTCCAAGTCCCACGGACAAACTTCGCCCACGCCCCCTACAAAGGCTATAGCCCACCCGTTTTTTGGCCATTTGGGGGGTTTTGGCACCCGAACTTTGGGTGCTAATTTTTGGGCGCGGCCGTGCCCGTGGCCTAGTTTTGGCACACGGAGGCTGCCCGCAAAGTCTCGGGCCATTCCGAGGCCGGCGGACAAACTTCGCCCACGCCCCCCACAAAGGCTATAGCCCACCCGTTTTTTGGCCATTTGGGGGGTTTTGGCACCCGAACTTCGGGTGCTAATTTTTGGGCGCGGCCGTGCCCGTGGCCTAGTTTTGGCACACGGAGGCCGCCCGCAAAGTCTCGGGCCATTCCGAGTCCGGCGGACGAACTTCGCCCACGCCCCCCACCAAGGCTATAGTCCACCCGATTTTTGGCCATTTTTCCGCTGGGGGGTTTTGGAACCCCAACCTTCGGGCGCTAATTTTTGGGCGCGGCTGTGCCCGTGGCCTATTTTTGGCACACGGAGGCCACCCGCAAAGTCTCGGGCCATTCCAAGTCCCGCGGACAAACTTCGCCCATGCCCCCCACAAAGGCTATAGCCCACCCGTTTTTTGGCCATTTGGGGGGTTTTGGCACCCAAACATCGGGTGCTAATTTTTGGGCGCGGCTGTGCCCGTGGCCTATTTTCGGCACACGGAGGCCTCCCGCAAAGTCTCGGGCCATTCCGAGTCCGGCGGACGAACTTCGCCCAGGCGCCCCACAAAGGCTATAGCCCACCCGTTTTTTGGCCATTTGGGGGGTTTTGGCACCCGAACTTCGGGTGCGAATTTTTCGGCGCGGCTGTGACCGTGGCCTATTTTTGGCACACGAAGGCCGCCCGCAAAGTCTCGGGCCATTCCGAGTCCGGCGGACGAACTTCGCCCACGCCCCCCACCAAGGCTATAGCCCACCCGTTTTTTGGCCATTTGGGGGGTTTTGGCACCCCGACCTTCGGGCGATAATTTTTGGGCGCGGCTGTGCCCGTGGCCTATTTTTGGCACACGGAGGCCGCCCGCAAAGTCTCGGGCCATTCCGAGTCCGGCGGACGAACTTCGCCCACGCCCCCCACCAAGGCTATAGCCCACCCGTTTTTTGGCCATTTGGGGGGTTTTGGCACCCCGACCTTCGGGCGCTAATTTTTGGGCGCGGCTGTGCCCGTGGCCTATTTTTGGCACACGGAGGCCGCCCGCAAAGTCTCGGGCCATTCCGAGTCCGGCGGACGAACTTCGCCCACTCCCCCCACCAAGGCTATAGCCCACCCGTTTTTTGGCCATTTGGGGGGTTTTGGCACCCAAACATCGGGTGCTAATTTTTGGGCGCGGCTGTGCCCGTGGCCTATTTTTGGCACACGGAGGCCACCCGCAAAGTCTCGGGCCATTCCGAGTCCGGCGGACGAACTTCGCGCACGCCCCCCACCAAGGCTATAGCCCACCCGTTTTTTGGCCATTTGGGGGGTTTTGGCACCCCGACCTTTGGGCGCTAATTTTTGGACGCGGCTGTGCCCGTGGCCTATTTTTTTGGCATACGAAGGCCACCCGCAAAGTCTCGGACCATTCCGAGTCCGGCGGTCGAACTTCGCCCACGCCCCCCACCAAGGCTGTAGTCCACCCGATTTTTCGCCATTTTTCCGCTGGGGGGTTTTGGCACCCCGACCTTCGGGCGCTAATTTTTGGGCGCGGCTGTGCCTGTGGCCTATTTTTGGCTCACGGAGGCCGCCCGCAAAGTCTCGGGCCATTCCGAGTCCGTCGAACGAACTTCGCCCACTCCCCCCACAAAGGCTATAGCCCACCCGTTTTTTGGCCATTTGATGGGTTTTGGCACCCGAACTTCGGGTGCTAATTGTTGGGCGCGGCTGTGTCCGTGGCCTATTTTTTGGCACACGGAGACCGCCCGCAAAATCTCCGGCCATTCCGAGTCCGGAGGACGAACTTCGCGCACGCCCCCCACCAAGGCTATAGCCCACCCGTTTTTTGGCCATTTGGGGGGTTTTGGCACCCCGACCTTTGGGCGCTAATTTTTGGACGCGGCTGTGCCCGTGGCCTATTTTTTTGGCATACGAAGGCCACCCGCAAAGTCTCGGACCATTCCGAGTCCGGCGGACGAACTTCGCCCACGCCCCCCACCAAGGCTGTAGTCCACCCGATTTTTCGCCATTTTTCCGCTGGGGGGTTTTGGCACCCCGACCTTCGGGCGCTAATTTTTGGGCGCGGCTGTGCCTGTGGCCTATTTTTGGCTCACGGAGGCCGCCCGCAAAGTCTCGGGCCATTCCGAGTCCGTCGAACGAACTTCGCCCACTCCCCCCACCAAGGCTATAGCCCACCCGTTTTTTGGCCATTTGGGGGGTTTTGGATCCCCGACCTTCGTGCGCTAATTTTTGGGTGCGGCTGTGCCCGTGGCCTATTTTTTTGGCATACGGAGGCCACCTGCAAAGTCTCGGGCGATTCCGAGTCCGGCGGACGAACTTCGCCCACGCCCCCCACCTAGGCTATAGTCCACCCGATTTTTGGACATTTTTCCGCTGGGGGGTTTTGGCACGCCGACCTTCGGGCGCTAATTTTTGGGCGCGGCTGCTCCCGTGGCCTATTTTTGTGACACGGGGGCTGCCCGCATAGTCTCGGGCCATTCCGAGTCCGGCGGTCAAACTTCGCCCACGCCCCCCACCAAGGCTATAGCCCACCCGTTTTTTGGCCATTTGATGGGTTTTGGCACCCCCCCGTCGGGTGCGAATTGTTGGGCGCGGCTGTGTCCGTGGCCTATTTTTTGGCACACGGAGACCGCCCGCAAAATCTCCGGCCATTCCGAGTCCGGAGGACGAACTTCGCCCACGCCCCCCACCAAGGCTATAGCCCACCCGTTTTTTGGCCATTTGGGGGGTTTTGGCACCCCGACCTTTGGGCGCTAATTTTTGGACGCGGCTGTGCCCGTGGCCAATTTTTTTGGCATACGAAGGCCACCCGCAAAGTCTCGGACCATTCCGAGTCCGGCGGACGAACTTCGCCCACGCCCCCCAGCAAGGTTGTAGTCCACCCGATTTTTCGCCATTTTTCCGCTGGGGGGTTTTGGCACCCCGACCTTCGGGCGCTAATTTTTGGGCGCGGCTGTGCCCGTGGCCTATTTTTGGCACACGGAGGCCGCCCGCAAAGTCTCGGGCCATTCCGAGTCCGGCGAACGAACTTCGCCCACTCCCCCCACCAAGGCTATAGCCCACCCGTTTTTTGGCCATTTGGGGGGTTTTGGCACCCCGACCTTCGGGCGCTAATTTTTGGGAGCGGCTGTGCCCTTGGCCTGTTTTTGGCACACAAATGCCGCCCGCAAAGTCACGGGCCATTCCGAGTCCGGCGGACGAACTTCGCCCACGCCCCCCACCAAGGCTATAGCCCACCCGTTTTTTGGCCATTTGGGGGGTTTTGGCACCCCGACCTTTGGGCGCTAATTTTTGGACGCGGCTGTGCCCGTGGCCTATTTTTTTGGCATACGAAGGCCACCCGCAAAGTCTCGGACCATTCCGAGTCCGGCGGACGAACTTCGCCCACGCCCCCCACCAAGGCTGTAGTCCACCCGATTTTTCGCCATTTTTCCGCTGGGGGGTTTTGGCACCCCGACCTTCGGGCGCTAATTTTTTGGCGCGGCTGTGCCCGTGAACTATTTTTGGCACACGGAGGCCGCCCGCAAAGCCTCGGGCCATTCCGAGTCCGGCGAACGAACTTCGCCCATTCCCCCCACCAAGGCTATAGCCCACCCGTTTTTTGGCCATTTGGGGGGTTTTGGCACCCCGACCTTCGGGCTCTAATTTTTGCGGTTGTGCCCGCGGCATATTTTTGGCACACGCAGGCCTCCCGCAAAGTCTCGGGCCATTCCGAGTCCGGCGGACGAACTCGCCCCCACCAAGGCTATAGCCCACCCGTTTTTTGGCCATTTGGGGGGTTTTGGCACCCCGACCTTCGGGCTCTAATTTTTTGGCGCGGCTGCGCCCTTGGCCTGTTTTTGGCACACGAAGGCCACCCGCAAAGTCACGGGCCATTCCGAGTCCGGCGGACGAACTACGCCCACGCCCCCCACCAAGGCTATAGGCCACCCGATTTTTGGCCATTTTTCCGCTGGGGAGTTTTGGCACCCCGACCTTCGGGCCCTAGTTTTTGGGCACGGCTGTGCCCATGGAATATTTTTGGTACACGGAGGCCGCCCGCAAAGTCTCGGGCCATTCCGAGTCCGGCGGACGAACTTCGCCCACGCCCCCCACCAAGGCTATAGCCCACCCGTTTTTTGGCCATTTGGGGGGTTTTGGCACCCCGACCTTCGGGCGCTAATTTTTGGGCGCGGCTGTACCCGTGGCCTATTTTTTGTACACGGAGGCCGCCCGCAAAGTCTCGGGCCATTCCGAGTCCGGCGAACGAACTTCGCCCACTCCCCCCACCAAGGCTATAGCCCACCCGTTTTTTGGCCATTTGGGGGGTTTTGGCTCCCCGACCTTCGTGCGCTAATTTTTGGGTGCGGCTGTGCCCGTGGCCTATTTTTTTGGCATACGGAGGCCACCTGCAAAGTCTCGGGCGATTCCGAGTCCGGCGGACGAACTTCGCCCACGCCCCCCACCTAGGCTATAGTCCACCCGATTTTTGGACATTTTTCCGCTGGGGGGTTTTGGCACGCCGACCTTCGGGCGCTAATTTTTGGGCGCGGCTGCTCCCGTGGCCTATTTTTGTGACACGGAGGCCGCCCGCATAGTCTCGGGCCATTCCGAGTCCGGCGGTCAAACTTCGCCCACGCCCCCCACAAAGGCTATAGCCCACCCGTTTTTTGGCCATTTGATGGGTTTTGGCACCCGAACTTCGGGTGCTAATTGTTGGGCGCGGCTGTGTCCGTGGCCTATTTTTTGGCACACGGAGACCGCCCGCAAAGTCTCGGGCCATTCCGAGTCCGGGGGACGAACTTCGCGCACGCCCCCCACCAAGGCTATAGCCCACCCGTTTTTTGGCCATTTGGGGGGTTTTGGCACCCCGACCTTTGGGCGCTAATTTTTGGACGCGGCTGTGCCCGTGGCCTATTTTTTTGGCATACGAAGGCCACCCGCAAAGTGTCGGGCCATTCCGAGTCCGGCGGACGAACTTCGCCCACGCCCCCCACCAAGGCTGTAGTCCACCCGATTTTTCGCCATTTTTCCGCTGGGGGGTTTTGGCACCCCGACCTTCGGGCGCGGCTGAGCCCGTGGCCAATTTTTGGCACACGGAGGCCGCCCGCAAAGTCTCGGGCCATTCCGAGTCCGGCGAACGAACTTCGCCCACTCCCCCCACCAAGGCTATAGCCCACCCGTTTTTTGGCCATTTGGGGGGTTTTGGCACCCCGACCTTCGGGCACTAATTTTTGGGCGCGGCTGTGCCCGTGGCCTATTTTTGGCACACGGAGGCCGCCCGCAAAGTCTCGGGCCATTCCGAGTCCGGCGAACGAACTTCGCCCACTCCCCCCACCAAGGCTATAGCCCACCCGTTTTTTGGCCATTTGGGGGGTTTTGGCACCCCGACCTTCGGGCTCTAATTTTTTGGCGCGGCTGCGCCGTTGGCCTGTTTTTGGCACACGAAGGCCACCCGCAAAGTCACGGGCCATTCCGAGTCCGGCGCACGAACTACGCCCACGCCCCCCACCAAGGCTATAGGCCACCCGATTTTTGGCCATTTTTCCGCTGGGGAGTTTTGGCACCCCGACCTTCGGGCACTAGTTTTTGGGCACGGCTGTGCCCATGGAATATTTTTGGTACACGGAGGCCGCCCGCAAAGTCTCGGGCCATTCCGAGTCCGGCGGACGAACTTCGCCCACGCCCCCCACCAAGGCTATAGCCCACCCGTTTTTTGGCCATTTGGGGGGTTTTTGGCACCCCGACCTTCGGGCGCTAATTTTTGGGCGCGGCTGTACCCGTGGCCTATTTTTTGTACACGGAGGCCGGCTGAAAAGTCTCGGGCCATTGCGAGTCCGGCGGACGAACTTCGCCCACGCCCCCCACCAAGGCTATAGCCCACCCGTTTTTTGGCCATTTGGGGGTTTTGGCACCCCGAACTTTGGGTGCTAATTTTTGGGCGCGGCTGTGCCCGTGGCCTATTTTTGGCACACGGAGCCCGCCTGAAAAGTATCGTGCCATTCCTAGTCCGGCGGACGAACTTCACCCACGCCCCCCACCAAGGCTATAGCCCACCCGATTTTTGGCCATTTTTCCGCTGGGGGGTTTTGTCACCGGTTACTTCGGGCGCTAATTTTCGAGCGCGGCTGTGCCCGTGGCCTATTTTTGGCACACGGAGGCCGCCCGCAAAGTCTCGGGCCATTCCTAGTCCGGCGGACGAACTTCGCCCCCCACCAAGGCTATAGCCCACCCGTTTTTTGGCCATTTGGGGGGTTTTGGCTCCCCGACCTTCGTGCGCTAATTTTTGGGTGCGGCTGTGCCCGTGGCCTATTTTTTTGGCATACGGAGGCCACCTGCAAAGTCTCGGGCCATTCCGAGTCCGGCGGACGAACTTCGCCCGCGCCCCCCACCAAGGCTATAGTCCACCCGATTTTTGGCCAGTTTTCCGCTGGGGGGTTTTGGCACCCCGACCTTCGGGCGCTAATTTTAGGGCGCGGCTGCGCCCGTGGCCTATTTTTGTCACACGGAGGCCGCCCGCAAAGTCTCGGGCCATTCCGAGTCCGGCGGTTAAACTTCGCCCACGCCCCCCACAAAGGCTATAGCCCACCCGTTTTTTGGCCATTTGGGGGGTTTTGGCACCCGAACTTCGGGTGCTAATTTTTGGGCGCGGCTGTGTCCGTGGCCTATTTTTGGCACACGGAGGCCGCCCGCAAACTATCGGGCCATTCCAAGTCCCACGGACAAACTTCGCCCACGCCCCCTACAAAGGCTATAGCCCACCCGTTTTTTGGCCATTTGGGGGGTTTTGGCACCCGAACTTTGGGTGCTAATTTTTGGGCGCGGCCGTGCCCGTGGCCTAGTTTTGGCACACGGAGGCCGCCCGCAAAGTCTCAGGCCATTCTGAGTCCGGCGGACGAACTTCGCCCACGCCCCCCACCAAGGCTATAGCCCACCCGTTTTTTGGCCATTTGGGGGGTTTTGGCACCCCGACCTTCGGGCGCTAATTTTTGGGCGCGGCTGTGCCCGTGGCCTATTTTTGGCACACGGAGGCTGCCCGCAAAGTCTCGGGCCATTCCGAGGCCGGCGGACAAACTTCGCCCACGCCCCCCACAAAGGCTATAGCCCACCCGTTTTTTGGCCATTTGGGGGGTTTTGGCACCCGAACTTCGGGTGCTAATTTTTGGGCGCGGCCGTGCCCGTGGCCTAGTTTTGGCACACGGAGGCCGCCCGCAAAGTCTCGGGCCATTCCGAGTCCGGCGGACGAACTTCGCCCACGCCCCCCACCAAGGCTATAGTCCACCCGATTTTTGGCCATTTTTCCGCAGGGGGGTTTTGGAACCCCAACCTTCGGGCGCTAATTTTTGGGCAAGGCTGTGCCCGTGGCCTATTTTTGGCACACGGAGGCCACCCGCAAAGTCTCGGGCCATTCCAAGTCCCGCGGACAAACTTCGCCCACGCCCCCCACAAAGGCTATAGCCCACCCGTTTTTTGGCCATTTGGGGGGTTTTGGCACCCGAACTTCGGGTGCTAATTTTTGGGTGCGGCTGTGCCCGTGGCCTATTTTTGGCACACGGAGGCCTCCCGCAAAGTCTCGGGCCATTCCGAGTCCGGCGGACGAACTTCGCCCACGCCCCCCACCAAGGCTATAGCCCACCCGTTTTTTGGCCATTTGGGGGGTTTTTCGGGTGCGATTTTTCAGCGGCTGTGACCGTGGCCTATTTTTGGCACAAGGCCGCCCGCAAAGTCTCGGGCCATTCCGAGTCCGCGGACGAACTTCGCCAAAGCCCCCCACCAAGGCTATAGCCCACCCGTTTTTTGGCCATGTGCGGGGTTTTGGCACCCCGACCTTCGGGCGATAATTTTTGGGCGCGGCTGTGCCCGTGGCCTATTTTTGGCGCACGGAGGCTGCCCGCAAAGTCTCGGGCCTTTCCGAGTCCGGCGGACAAACTTCGCCCACGCCCCCCACAAAGGCTATAGCCCACCCGTTTTTTGGTCATTTGGGGGGTTCTGGCACCCGAACTTCGGGTGCTAATTTTTGGGCGCGGCCATGCCCGTGGCCTAGTTTTGGCACATGGAGGCCACCCGCAAAGTCTCGGGCCATTCCGAGTCCGGCGGACGAACTTCGCCCACGCCCCCCACCAAGGCTATAGTCCACCCGATTTTTGGCCATTTTTCCGCTGGGGGGTTTTGGAACCCCAACCTTCGGGCGCTAATTTTTGGGCGCGGCTGTGCCCGTGGCCTATTTTTGGCACACGGAGACCACCCGCAAAGTCTCGGGCCATTCCAATTCCCGCGGAAAAACTTCGCCCACGCCCCCCACAAAGGCTATAGCCCACCCGTTTTTTGGCCATTTGGGGGGTTTTGGCACCCGAACTTCGGGTGCTAATTTTTGGGCGCGGCTGTGGCCTATTTTTGGCACACGGAGGCCGCCCGCAAAGTCTCGGGCCATTCCGAGTCCGGCGGACGAACTTCGCCCAGGCCCCCCACCAAGGATATAGCCCACCCGTTTTATGGCCATTTGGGGGGTTTTGGCACCCGAACTTCGGGTGCTAATTTTTCGGCGCGGCTGTGCCCGTGGCCTATTTTTGGTACACGAAGGCCGCCCGCAAAGTCTCGGGCCATTCCGAGTCCGGCAGACAAACTTCGCCCACGCCCCCCACAAAGGCTATTGCCCACCCGTTTTTTTGGCCATTTGGGGGGTTTTGGCACTTGAACTTCGGGAGCTAATTTTTGGGCGCGGCTGTGCCAGTGGCCTATTTTTTGCACACGAAGGCCGCCCGCAAAGTCTCGGGCCACTCCGAGTCCGGCGGACGAACTTCGCCAACGCCCCCCACCAAGGCTATAGCCCACCCGTTTTTTGGCCATTTGGGGGGTTTTGGCACCCCGACCTTCGGGCGCAAAATTTTGGGCGCGGCTGTGCCGGTGGCCTATTTTTTTGGCATATGGAGGCCACCCGCAAAGTCTCGGGCCACTCCGAGTCCGGCGGACGAACTTCGCCCACGCCCCCCACCAAGGCTATAGTCCACCCGATTTTTGGCCATTTTTCCGCTGTGGGGTTTTGGAACCCGAACCTTCGGGCGCAAATTTTTGGGCGCGGCTGTGCCCGTGGCCTATTTTTAGCACACGGAGACCGCCCGCAAAGTCTCGGGCCATTCCGAGTCCGGCGGACAAACTTCGCCCACGCCCCCCACAAAGTCTATAGCCCACCCGTTTTTTGGCCATTTGGGGGGTTTTGGCACCCGAACTTTGGGTGCTAATTTTTGGGCGCGGCTGTGCCCGTGGCCTAATTTTGGCACACGGAGGACGCCCGCAAAGTCTCGGGCCATTCGGAGTCCGGCAGACGAACTTCGCCCACGCCCCCCACCAAGGCTATAGCCCACCCGATTTTTGGCCATTTTTCCGCTGTGGGGTTTTGGAACCCGAACCTTCGGGCGCAAATTTTTGGGCGCGGCTGTGCCCGTGGCCTATTTTTAGCACACGGAGACCGACCGCAAAGTCTCGGGCCATTCCGAGTCCGGCGGACAAACTTCGCCCACGCCCCCCACAAAGTCTATAGCCCACCCGTTTTTTGGCCATTTGGGGGGTTTTGGCACCCGAACTTTGGGTGCTAATTTTTGGGCGCGGCTGTGCCCGTGGCCTAATTTTGGCACACGGAGGACGCCCGCAAAGTCTCGGGCCATTCGGAGTCCGGCAGACGAACTTCGCCCACGCCCCCCACCAAGGCTATAGCCCACCCGTTTTTTGGCCATTTGGGGGGTTTTGGCACCCCGACCTTCGGGTGCTAATTTTTGGGCGTGGCTGTACCCGTGGCCTATTTTTGGCACACGGAGGCCACCCGCAAAGTCTCGGGCCATTCCGAGTCCGGCGGACAAACTTCGCCCACGCCCCCCACAAAGGCTATAGCCCACCCGTTTTTTGGCCATTTGGGGGGTTTTGGCACCCGAACTTCGGGTGCTAATTTTTGGGCGCGGCCAAGCCCGTGGCCTAGTTTTGGCATACGGAGGCCGCCCGCAAAGTCTCGGGCCATTCCGAGTCCGGCGGACGAACTTCGCCCACGCCCCCCACCAAGGCTATAGTCCACCCGATTTTTGGCCATTTTTCCGCTGGGGGGTTTTGGAACCCCAACCTTCGGGCGCTAATTTTTGGGCGCGGCTGTGCCCGTGGCCTATTTTTGGCACACGGAGACCACCCGCAAAGTCTCGGGCCATTCCAAGTCCCGCGGACAAACGTCGCCCACGCCCCCCACAAAGGCTATAGCCCACCCGTTTTTTGGCCATTTGGGGGGTTTTGGCACACGAACTTCGGGTGCTAATTTTTGGGTGCGGCTGTACCCGTGGCCTATTTTTGGCACACGGAGGCCGCCCGCAAAGTCTCGGGCCATTCCGAGTCCGGCGGACGAACTTCGCCCAGGCCCCCCACCAAGGATATAGCCCACCCGTTTTTTGGCCATTTGGGGGGTTTTGGCACCCGAACTTCGGGTGCTAATTTTTGGGCGCGGCTGTGCCCGTGGCCTATTTTTGGTACACGAAGGCCGCCCGCAAAGTCTCGGGCCATTCCGAGTCCGGCGGACAAACTTCGCCCACGCCCCCCACAAAGGCTATAGCCCACCCGTTTTTTGGCCATTTGGGGGGTTTTGGCACCCGAACTTCGGGTGCTAATTTTTCGGCGCGGCTGTGCCCGTGGCCTATTTTTGGTACACGAAGGCCGCCCGCAAAGTCTCGGGCCATTCCGAGTCCGGCGGACAAACTTCGCCCACGCCCCCCACCAAGGCTATAGCCCACCCGTTTTTTGGCCATTTGGGGGGTTTTGGCACCCGAACTTCGGGTGCTAATTTTTGGGCGCGGCTGTGCCCGTGGCCTATTTTTTACGAAGGCCGCCCGCAAAGTCTCGGGCCATTCCGAGTCCGCGGACGAACTTCGCCACGCCCCACCAAGGCTATAGCCCACCCGTTTTTGGCCATTTGGGGTTTTGGCACCAACTGGCGCTAATTTTTGGGCGCGGCTGTGTCCGTGGCCTATTTTTGGCACACGAAGGCCGCCCGCAAAGTCTCGGGCCATTCCGAGTCCGGCGGACAAACTTCGCCCACGCCCCCCACAAAGGCTATAGCCAACCAGTTTTTTGGCCATTTGGGGGGTTTTGGCACCCGAACTTCGGGTGCTAATTTTTGGGCGCGGCTGTGCCAGTGGCCTATTTTTGGCACAAGAAGGCCGCCCGCAAAGTCTCGGGCCATTCCGAGTCCGGCGGACGAACTTCGCCCACGCCCCCCACCAAGGCTATAGCCCACCAGTTTTTTGGCCATTTGGGGGGTTTTGGCACCCCGACCTTCGGGCGCAAAATTTTGGTCGCGGCTGTGCCCGTGGCCTATTTTTTTGGCATATGGAGGCCACCCGCAAAGTCTCGGGCCATTCCGAGTCCGGCGGACGAACTTCGCCCACGCCCCCCACCAAGGCTATAGTCCACCCGATTTTTGGCCATTTTTCCGCTGGGGGGTTTTGGAACCCCAACCTTCGGGCGCTAATTTTTTGGCGTGGCTGTGCCGTGGCCTATTTTTGGCACACGGAGGACGCCCGCAAAGTCTCGGGCCATTCCAAGTCCCGCGGACAAACTTCGCCCACGCCCCCCACAAAGGCTATAGCCCACCCGTTTTTTGGCCATTTGGGGGGTTTTGGCACCCGAACTTCGGGTGCTAATTTTTTTGCGGTGGCTGTGCCCGTGGCCTATTTTTGGCACACGGAGGCCGCCCGCAAAGTCTCGGGCCATTCCGAGTCCGGCGGACGAACTTCGCCCACGCCCCCCACCAAGGCTATAGTCCACCCGATTTTTGGCCATTTTTCCGCTGGGGGGTTTTGGAACCCCAACCTTCGGGCGCTAATTTTTGGGCGCGGCTGTGCCCGTGGCCTATTTTTGGCACACGGAGGCCACCCGCAAAGTCTCGGGCCATTCCAAGTCCCGCGGACAAACTTCGCCCACGCCCCCCACAAAGGCTATAGCCCACCCGTTTTTTGGCCATTTGGGGGGTTTTGGCACCCGAACTTCGGGTGCTAATTTTTGGGCGCGGCTGTGCCCGTGGCCTATTTTTGGCACACGGAGGCCTCCCGCAAAGTCTCGGGCCATTCCGAGTCCGGCGGACGAACTTCGCCCAGGCGCCCCACAAAGGCTATAGCCCACCCGTTTTTTGGCCATTTGGGGGGTTTTGGCACCCGAACTTCGGGTGCGAATTTTTCGGCGCGGCTGTGACCGTGGCCTATTTTTGGCACACGAAGGCCGCCCGCAAAGTCTCGGGCCATTCCGAGTCCGGCGGACGAACTTCGCCAAAGCCCCCCACCAAGGCTATAGCCCACCCGTTTTTTGGCCATTTGCGGGGTTTTGGCACCCCGACCTTCGGGCGATAATTTTTGGGCGCGGCTGTGCCCGTGGCCTATTTTTGGCGCACGGAGGCTGCCCGCAAAGTCTCGGGCCTTTCCGAGTCCGGCGGACAAACTTCGCCCACGCCCCCCACAAAGGCTATAGCCCACCCGTTTTTTGGCCATTTGGGGGGTTCTGGCACCCGAACTTCGGGTGCTAATTTTTGGGCGCGGCCATGCCCGTGGCCTAGTTTTGGCACATGGAGGCCACCCGCAAAGTCTCGGGCCATTCCGAGTCCGGCGGACGAACTTCGCCCACGCCCCCCACCAAGGCTATAGTCCACCCGATTTTTGGCCATTTTTCCGCTGTGGGGTTTTGGAACCCGAACCTTCGGGTGCTAATTTTTGGACGCGGCTGTGACCGTGGCCTATTTTTGGTACACGAAGGCCGCCCGCAAAGTCTCGGGCCATTCCGAGTCCGGCGGACGAACTTCGCCCACGCCCCCCACCAAGGCTATAGCCCACCCGTTTTTTTGCCATTTGGGGGGTTTTGGCACCTGAACTTCGGGTGCTAATTTTTTGGCGCGGCTGTGCCCGTGGCTTATTTTTGGCACACGGAGGCCGTCCGCAAAGTCTCGGGCCAATCCGAGTCCGGCGGACGAACTTCGCCCACGTCCCCCATCAAGTCTTTAGCCCACCCGTTTTTTGGCCATTTGGGGGGTTTTGGCACCCCGACCTTCGGGTGTTAATTTTTGGGCGCGACTGTGCCCATGGCCTATCTTTGGCACACGGAGGCCGCCCGCAAAGTCTCGGGCCATTCCGAGTCCGGCGGACGAACTTAGCCCACGCCCCCCACCAGGGCTATAGCCCACCCGTTTTTTGGCCATTTGGGGGGTTTTGGCACCCCGACCTTCGGGCGATAATTTTTGGGTGCGGCTGTGCCCGTGGCCTATTTTTTTAGCATACGGAGGCCACCCGCAAAGTCTCGGGCAGTTTCCGAGTCCGGCGGACGAACTTCGCCCACGCCCCCCACCAAGGCCATAGTCCACCCGATTTTTGGCCATTTTTTCGCTGGGGGGTTTTGGCACCCCGACCTTCGGGAGCTAATTTTTGGGCGCGGCTGTGCCCGTGGCCCATTTTTGGCACACGGAGGCCGCCCGCAAAGTCTCGGGCCATTCCTTGTCCGGCGGACAAACTTCGCCCACGCCCCCCACAAAGGCTATTGCCCACCCGTTTTTTGGCCATTTGGGGGGTTTTGGCACCCGAACTTCGGGTGCTAATTTTTGGGCGCGGCTGTGCCAGTGGCCTATTTTTGGCACACGAAGGCCGCCCGCAAAGTCTCGGGCCATTCCGAGTCCGGCGGACGAACTTCGCCCACGCCCCCCACCAAGGCTATAGCCCACCCGTTTTTTGGCCATTTGGGGGGTTTTGGCACCCCGACCTTCGGGCGCAAAATTTTGGGCGCGGCTGTGCCCGTGGCCTATTTTTTTGGCATATGGAGGCCACCCGCAAAGTCTCGGGCCATTCCGAGTCCGGCGGACGAACTTCGCCCACGCCCCCCACCAAGGCTATAGTCCACCCGATTTTTGGCCATTTTTCCGCTGGGGGGTTTTGGAACCCCAACCTTCGGGCGCTAATTTTTGGGCGCGGCTGTGCCCGTGGCCTATTTTTGGCACACGGAGGCCGCCCGCAAAGTCTCGGGCCATTCCGAGTTCGGCAGACGAACTTCGCCCACGCCCCCCACCAAGGCTATAGCCCACCCGTTTTTTGGCCATTTGGGGGGTTTTGGCACCCCGACCTTCGGGTGCTAATTTTTGGGCGCGGCAGTGCCCTTGGCCTATTTTTGGCAAACGGAGGACGCCCGCAAAGTCTCGGGCAATTCCGAGTCCGGCGGACGAACTTCGCCCTCGCCCCCCACCAAGGCTATAGCCCACCCGTTTTTTGGCCATTTGGGGGGTTTTGGCACCCCGACCTTCGGGCGCTAATTTTTGGGCGCGGCGGTGCCCGTGGCCTATTTTTGGCACACGGAGGCCGCCCGCAAAGTCTCGGGCCATTCCGAGTCCGGCGGACGAACTTCGCCCACGCCCCCCACCAAGGCTATAGCCCACCCGTTTTTTGGCCATTTGGGAGGTTTTGGCACCTGAACTTCGGGTGCTAATTTTTGGGCGCGGCTGCGCCCGTAGACTATTTTTGGCACACGGAGGCCATCCGCAAAGTCTCGGGCCAATCCGAGTCCGGCGGACGAACTTCGCCCACGTCCCCCATCAAGGCTTTAGCCCACCCGTTTTTTGGCCATTTGGGGGGTTTTGGCACCTGAACTTCGGGTGTTAATTTTTTGGCGCGGCTGTGCCCATGGCCTATTTTTGGCACACGGAGGCCGCCCGCAAAGTCTCGTGCAATTCCTAGTCCGGCAGACGAACTTCGCCCACGCCCCCCACCAAGGATATAGCCCACCCGTTTTTTGGCCATTCGGGGGGTTTTGGCACCCCGACCTTCGGGCTCTAATTTTTGGGCGCGGCTGTGCCCGTGGCCTATTTTTGGCACACGGAAGCCGCCCACAAAGTCTCGGGCCATTCCGAGTCCGGCGGACGAACTTCGCCCACGCCCCCCACCAAGGCTATAGCCCACCCGTTTTTTGGCCATTTGGGGGGTTTTTGCACCCCGACCTTCGGGCGCTAATTTTTGGGCGCGGCTGTGCCCGTGGCCTATTTTTGGCACACGGAGGCCATCCGCAAAGTCTCGGGCCATTCCAAGTCCGGCGGACGAACTTAGCCCACTCCCCCCACAAAGGCTATAGCCCACCCTTTTTTTGGCCATTTGGGGGGTTTTGTTACCCCAAACTTCGGGTGCTAATTTTTGGGCGTGGTTGTTCCCGTGGCCTATTTTCGGCACACGAAGGCCACCCGCAAAGTCCCGGGCCATTCCGAGTCCGGCGGACGAACTTCGCCCACGCCCCCCACAAAGGCTATAGCCCACCCGTTTTTTGGCCATTTGGGGGGTTTTGGCACCCTGAAGTTCGGGTTATAATTTTTGGGCGCGGTTGTGCCCGTGTCCTATTTTTGGCACACGAAGGCCGCCCGCAAAGTCTCGGGCCATTCCGTGTTCGGCGGACGAACTTCGCCCACGCCCCCCACCAAGGCTATAGCCCACCCGATTTTTGGCCATTTTTCCGCTGGGGGGTTTTGGCACCCCGACCTTCGGGCGCTAATTTTTGGGCGCGGCTATGCCCGTGGCATATTTTTGGCACACGGAGGCCGCCCGTAAAGTCTCGTGCCATTCCTAGTCCGGCGGACGAACTTAGCCCACGCCCCCCACCAAGGCTATAGCCCACCCGTTTTTTGGCCATTTGGGGGGTTTTGGCACCCCGAACTTCGGGTGCTAATTTTTGGGCGCGGCTTTGTCCGTGGCCTATTTTTGGCAAATGGAGGCCACCCGCAAAGTCTCGGGCAATTCCGAGTCCGGCGGACGAACTTCGCCCTCGCCCCCCACCAAGGCTATAGCCCACCCGTTTTTTGGCCATTTGGGGGGTTTTGGCACCCCGACCTTCGGGCGCTAATTTTTGGGTACGGCGGTGCCCGTGGCCTATTTTTGGCACACGGAGGCCGCCCGCAAAGTCTCGGGCCATTCCGAGTTCGGCGGACGAACTTCACCCACGGCCCCCACCAACGCTATAGCCCACCCGTTTTTTGGCCATTTCGGGGGTTTTGGCACCCCGACCTTCGGGCGCTAATTTTTGGGCGCGGCTGTGCTCGTGGCCTATTTTTGGTACACGGAGGCCGCCCGCAGAGTCTCGTGCCATCCCTAGTCCGGCGGATGAACTTCGCCCATGCCCCCCACTAAGGCTATAGCCCACCCGATTTTTGGACATTTTTCCGCTGGGGGGTTTTGGCACCCCGACCTTCGGGTGCTAATTTTTGGGCCTGGCTGTGCCCGTGGCCTATTTTTGGCACACGGAGGCCGCCCGCAAGGTCTCGGGCCATTCCGAGTCCGGCGGACGAACTTTGCCCACGCCCCCCACCAGGGCTATAGCCCACCTGTTTTTTGGCCATTTGGGGGGTTTTGGCACCCCGAACTTCGGGTGCTAATTTTTGGGCGCGGCTGTGCCCGTGGCCTATTTTTGGCACACGGAGGCCGCCCGCAAAGTCTTGGGCCATTCCGAGTCCGGCGGACGAACTTCGCCCTCGCCCCCCACCAAGGCTATAGCCCACCCGTTTTTTGGCCATTTGGGGGGTTTTGGCACCCCGACCTTCGGGCGATAATTTTTGGGCGCGGCTGTGCCCGTTGCCTATTTTTGGCACACGGAGGCTGCCCCCAAAGTCTCGGACCATTCCAAGTCCGGCAGACGAACTTCGCCCACGCCCCCCACCAAGGCTATAGCCCACCCGTTTTTTGGCCATTTGGGGGGTTTTGGCACCCCGACCTTCGGGCGCTAATTTCTGGGCGCGGCTGTGCTCGTGGCCTATTTTTGGTACACGGAGGCCGCCCGCAAAGTCTCGTGCCATTCGTAGTCCGGCGGACGAACTTCGCCCACGCCCCCCACCAAGGCTATAGCCCACCCGATTTTTGGACATTTTTCCGCAGGGGGGTTTTGGCACCCCGACCCTTGGGTGCTAATTTTTGGGGGCGGCTGTGCCCGTGGCCTATTTTTGGCACACGGAGGCCGCCCGCAAAGTCTCGGGCCATTCCGAGTCCGGCGGACGAACTTTGCCCACGCCCCCCACCAAGGCTATAGCCCACCCGTTTTTTGGCCATTTGGGGGGTTTTGGCACCCCGAACTTCGGGTGCTAATTTTTGGGCGCGGCTGTGCCCGTGGCCTATTTTTGGCACACGGTGGCCGCCCGCAAAGTCTCGGGCCATTCCGAGTCCGGCGGACGAACTTCGCCCACGCCCCCCACCAAGGCTATAGCCCACCCGATTTTTGGCCATTTTTCCGCTGGGGGGTTTTGGTACCCCGACCTTCGGGTGCGGCTATGCCCGTGGCCTATTTTTGACACACGGAGGCTGCCCGCAAAGTCTCGTGCCATTCCGAGTCCGGCGGACGAACTTCGCCCACGCCCCCCACCAAGGCTATAGCCCACCCGATTTTTGGCCATTTTTCCGCTGGGGGGTTTTGGCACCCCGACCTTCGGGTGCTAATTTTTGGGCGCGGCTGTGCCCGTGGCCTATTTTTGGCACACGGAGGCCGCCCGCAATGTCTTGGGCCATTCCGAGTCCGGCGGACGAACTTCACCCACACCCTCCACCAAGGCTATAGCCCACCCGTTTTTTGCCCATTTGGGGGGTTTTGGCACCCCGACCATCGGGCGCTAATTTTTGGGCGCGGCTGTGCCCGTGTCCTATTTTTGGCACACGTAGGCCGCCCCGAGACTAATTTTTGGGCGCGGCTGTGCCCGTGGCCTATTTTTGGCACACGGAGGCCGCCCACAAAGTCTCGTGCCATTCCTATTACGTCGGACGAACTTCGCCCACGCCCCCACCAAGGCTATAGCCCACCCGATTTTTGGCCATTTTTCCGCTGGGGGGTTTTGGCACCCCGACCTTCGGGCGCTAATTTTTGGGCGCGGCCGTCCCCGTGGCCTATTTTTGGCACACGGAGGCCGCCCGCAAAGTCTCGGGCCATTCCGAGTCCGGCGGATGAAGTTTGCCCATGCCCCCCACCAAGGCTATAGCCCACCCGATTTTTGGCCATTTTTCCGCTGGGGGGTTTTGGTACCCCGACCTTCGGGTGCGGCTATGCCCGTGGCCTATTTTTGGCACACGGAGGCTGCCCGCAAAGTCTCGGGCCATTCCGAATCCGGCGGACGAACTTCGCCCACGCCCCCCACCAAGGCTATAGCCCACCCATTTTTTGGCCATTTGGGGGGTTTTCGTACCCCGAACTTCGTGTGCTAATTTTTGGACGCGGCTTTGCCTGTGGCCTATTTTTGGCACACGGATACCACCTGCCAAGTCTCGGGCCATTCCGAGTCCGGCGGACGAACTTCTCCCACGCCCCCCACCAAGGCTATAGCCCACCCGTTTTTTGGCCATTTTTCCGCTGGGGGGTTTTGGCACCCCGACCTTCGGGCACTAATTTTTGGGCGTGGCTATGCCCATGGCCTATTTTTGGCACACGGAGGCCGCCCGCAAAGTCTCGGGCCATTCCGAGTCCGGCGGATGAAGTTTGCCCATGCCCCCCACCAAGGCTATAGCCCACCCGATTTTTGGCCATTTTTCCGCTGGGGGGTTTTGGTACCCCGACCTTCGGGTGCGGCTATGCCCGTGGCCTATTTTTGGCACACGGAGGCTGCCCGCAAAGTCTCGGGCCATTCCGAATCCGGCGGACGAACTTCGCCCACGCCCCCCACCAAGGCTATAGCCCACCCATTTTTTGGCCATTTGGGGGGTTTTCGTACCCCGAATTTCGTGTGCTAATTTTTGGACGCGGCTTTGCCTGTGGCCTATTTTTGGCACACGGAGGCCACCTGCCAAGTCTCGGGCCATTCCGAGTCCGGCGGACGAACTTCTCCCACGCCCCCCACCAAGGCTATAGCCCACCCGTTTTTTGGCCATTTTTCCGCTGGGGGGTTTTGGCACCCCGACCTTCGGGCACTAATTTTTGGGCGTGGCTATGCCCGTGGCCTATTTTTGGCACACGGAGGCCGCCCGCAAATTCTCGGGCCATTCCGAGTCCGGCGAACGAACTTCGCCCACGCCCCCCACCAAGGCTATAGCCGACCCGATTTTTGGCCATTTTTCCGCTGGGGGGTTTTGGCACCCCGAACTTCGGGTGCTAATTTTTGGGCGCGGCTGTGTCCGTGGCCTATTTTTGGCACACGGAGGCCGCCCGCAAAGTCTCGGGCCATTCCGAGTCCGGCGGACGAACTTCGCCCACGCCCCCCACCAAGGCTATAGCCCACCCGTTTTTTGGCCATTTGGGGGGTTTTGGCACCCTAAACTTCGGGTGCTAATTTTTGGACGCGGCTGTACCCGTGGCCTATTTTTGGCACACGGTAGCTGCCCGTAAAGTCTCGGGCCATTCCGAGTCCGGCGGACGAACTTCGCCCACGCCCCCCACCAAGGCTATAGCCCACCCGGTTTTTGGCCATTTTTCCGCTGGGGGGTTTTGGCACCCCGAACTTCGGGTGCTAATTTTTGGGCGCGGCTGTGCCCGTGGCCTATTTTTGGCACACGGTGGCCGCCCGTAAAGTCTCGGGCCCTTCCGAGTCCGGCGGACGAACTTCGCCCACGCCCCCCACCTAGGCTATAGCCCACCCGTTTTTTGGCCATTTGGTGGGTTTTGGCACCCTAAACTTTGGGTGCTAATTTTTGGACGCGGCTGTACCCGTGGCCTATTTTTGGCACTCGGAGGCCGCCCGCAAAGTCTCGGTCCATTCCGAGTCCGGCGGACGAACTTCGCCCACGCCCCCCACCAAGGCTATAGCCCACCCGTTTTTTGGCCATTTGGGGGGTTTTGGTACCCCGACCCTCGGGCGCTAATTTTTGGGCCCGGCTGTGCCCATGGCCTATTTTTTGCACACAGAGGCCGCCCGCAAAGTCTCGGGCCATTCCGAGTCCGGCGGACGAACTTCACCCACACCCTCCACCAAGGCTATAGCCCACCCGTTTTTTGCCCATTTGGGGGGTTTTGGTACCCCGACCATCGGGCGCTAATTTTTGGGCGCGGCTGTGCCCGTGTCCTATTTTTGGCACACGTAGGCCGCCCCGAGACTAATTTTTGGGCGCGGCTGTGCCCGTGGCCTATTTTTGGCACACGGAGGCCGCCCACAAAGTCTCGTGCCATTCCTATTACGTCGGACGAACTTCGCCCACGCCCCCCACCAAGGCTATAGCCCACCCGATTTTTGGCCATTTTTCCGCTGGGGGGTTTTGGCACCCCGACCTTCGGGCGCTAATTTTTGGGCGCGGCCGTCCCCGTGGCCTATTTTTGGCACACGGAGGCCGCCCGCAAAGTCTCGGGCCATTCCGAGTCCGGCGGATGAACTTCGCCCATGCCCCCCACCAAGGCTATAGCCCACCCGATTTTTGGCCATTTTTCCGCTGGGGGGTTTTGGTACCCCGACCTTCGGGTGCGGCTATGCCCGTGGCCTATTTTTGGCACACGGAGGCTGCCCGCAAAGTCTCGGGCCATTCCGAATCCGGCGGACGAACTTCGCCCACGCCCCCCACCAAGGCTATAGCCCACCCATTTTTTGGCCATTTGGGGGGTTTTCGTACCCCGAACTTCGTGTGCTAATTTTTGGACGCGGCTTTGCCCGTGGCCTATTTTTGGCACACGCAGGCCGCCCGCCAAGTCTCGGGCCATTCCGAGTCCGGCGGACGAACTTCTCCCACGCCCCCCACCAAGGCTATAGCCCACCCGTTTTTTGGCCATTTTTCCGCTGGGGGGTTTTGGCACCCCGACCTTCGGGCACTAATTTTTGGGCGTGGCTATGCCCGTGGCCTATTTTTGGCACACGGAGGCCGCCCGCAAATTCTCGGGCCATTCCGAGTCCGGCGAACGAACTTCGCCCACGCCCCCATCAAGGCTATAGCCGACCCGATTTTTGGCCATTTTTCCGCTGGGGGGTTTTGGCACCCCGAACTTCGGGTGCTAATTTTTGGGCGCGGCTGTGTCCGTGGCCTATTTTTTGCACACGGAGGCCGCCCGCAAAGTCTCGGGCCATTCCGAGTCCGGCGGACGAACTTCGCCCACGCCCCCCACCAAGGCTATAGCCCACCCGTTTTTTGGCCATTTGGGGGGTTTTGGCACCCTAAACTTCGGGTGCTAATTTTTGGACGCGGCTGTACCCGTGGCCTATTTTTGGCACACGGTAGCTGCCCGTAAAGTCTCGGGCCATTCCGAGTCCGGCGGACGAACTTCGCCCACGCCCCCCACCAAGGCTATAGCCCACCCGGTTTTTGGCCATTTTTCCGCTGGGGGGTTTTGGCACCCCGAACTTCGGGTGCTAATTTTTGGGCGCGGCTGTGCCCATGGCCTATTTTTAGCACACGGTGGCTGCCCGTAAAGTCTCGGGCCCTTCCGAGTCCGGCGGACGAACTTCGCCCACGCCCCCCACCTAGGCTATAGCCCACTCGTTTTTTGGCCATTTGGTGGGTTTTGGCACCCTAAACTTTGGGTGCTAATTTTTGGACGCGGCTGTACCCGTGGCCTATTTTTGGCACTCGGAGGCCGCCCGCAAAGTCTCGGTCCATTCCGAGTCCGGCGGACGAACTTCGCCCACGCCCCCCACCAAGGCTATAGCCCACCCGATTTTTGGCCATTTTTCCGCTGGAGGGTTTTGGCACCCCGACCTTCGGGTGCTAATTTTTGGGCGCGGCTACGCAGTTGCCTATTTTTGGCACATGGAGGCCGCCCCCAAAATCTCGGGCCATTCCCAGTCCGGCGGACGAACTTCGCCCACTCCCCCACCAAGGCTATAGCCCACCCGGTTTTTGGCCATTTTTCCGCTGGGGGGTTTTGGCACCCCGAACTTCGGGTGCTAATTTTTGGGCGCGGCTGTGCCCATGGCCTATTTTTAGCACACGGTGGCTGCCCGTAAAGTCTCGGGCCCTTCCGAGTCCGGCGGACGAACTTCGCCCACGCCCCCCACCTAGGCTATAGCCCACCCGTTTTTTGGCCATTTGGTGGGTTTTGGCACCCTAAACTTTGGGTGCTAATTTTTGGGCGCGGCTGTGCCCGTGGCCTATTTTTGGCACACGGAGGCCGCCCGCAAAGTCTCGGTCCATTCCGAGTCCGGCGGACGAACTTCGCCCACGCCCCCCACCAAGGCTATAGCCCACCCGATTTTTGGCCATTTTTCCGCTGGGGGGTTTTGGCACCCCGACCTTCGGGTGCCAATTTTTGGGCGCGGCTACGCAGTTGCCTATTTTTGGCACATGGAGGCCGCCCCAAAATCTCGGGCCATTCCCAGTCCGGCGGACGAACCGCCCACTCCCCACCAAGGCTATAGCCCACCCGTTTTTGGCCATTTGGGGGTTTTGGCACCCGATCTTGGTGCTAAGCGCGGCTGTGTCCGTGGCCTATTTTTTGCACACGGAGGCCGCCCGCAAAGTCTCGGGCCATTCCGAGTCCGGCGGACGAACTTCGCCCACGCCCCCCACCAAGGCTATAGCCCACCCGGTTTTTGGCCATTTGTGGGTTTTTGGCACCCTAAACTGGTGCTAATTTTTGGACGCGGCTGTTCCCGTGGCCTATTTTTGGCACACGGTTGCGGCCCGTAAAGTCTCGGGCCATTCCGAGTCCGGCGGACGAACTTCGCCCACGCCCCCCACCAAGGCTATAGCCCACCCGGTTTTTGGCCATTTTTCCGCTGGGGGGTTTTGGCACCCGAACTTGGTGCTAATTTTTGGGCGCGGCTGTGCCCATGGCCTATTTTTAGCACACGGTGGCTGCCCGTAAAGTCTCGGGCCCTTCCGAGTCCGGCGGACGAACTTCGCCCACGCCCCCCACCTAGGCTATAGCCCACTCGTTTTTTGGCCATTTGGTGGGTTTTGGCACCCTAAACTTTGGGTGCTAATTTTTGGACGCGGCTGTACCCGTGGCCTATTTTTGGCACTCGGAGGCCGCCCGCAAAGTCTCGGTCCATTCCGAGTCCGGCGGACGAACTTCGCCCACGCCCCCCACCAAGGCTATAGCCCACCCGATTTTTGGCCATTTTTCCGCTGGAGGGTTTTGGCACCCCGACCTTCGGGTGCTAATTTTTGGGCGCGGCTACGCAGTTGCCTATTTTTGGCACATGGAGGCCGCCCCCAAAATCTCGGGCCATTCCCAGTCCGGCGGACGAACTTCGCCCACTCCCCCACCAAGGCTATAGCCCACCCGGTTTTTGGCCATTTTTCCGCTGGGGGGTTTTGTCACCCCGAACTTCGGGTGCTAATTTTTGGGCGTGGCTGTGCCCGTGGCCTATTTTTGGCACACGGTGGCTGCCCGTAAAGTCTCGGGCCCTTCCGAGTCCGGCGGACGAACTTCGCCCACGCCCCCCACCTAGGCTATAGCCCACTCGTTTTTTGGCCATTTGGTGGGTTTTGGCACCCTAAACTTTGGGTGCTAATTTTTGGACGCGGCTGTACCCGTGGCCTATTTTTGGCACTCGGAGGCCGCCCGCAAAGTCTCGGTCCATTCCGAGTCCGGCGGACGAACTTCGCCCACGCCCCCCACCAAGGCTATAGCCCACCCGATTTTTGGCCATTTTTCCGCTGGAGGGTTTTGGCACCCCGACCTTCGGGTGCTAATTTTTGGGCGCGGCTACGCAGTTGCCTATTTTTGGCACATGGAGGCCGCCCCCAAAATCTCGGGCCATTCCCAGTCCGGCGGACGAACTTCGCCCACTCCCCCACCAAGGCTATAGCCCACCCGTTTTTTGGCCATTTGGGGGGTTTTGGCACCCCGATCTTCGGGTGCTAATTTTTGGGCGCGGCTGTGCCCGTGGCCTATTTTTTGTACACGGAGGCCGCCCGCAAAGTCTCGGGCCATTTCGAGTCCGATGGATGAACTTCGCCCACGCCCCCCACCAAGGCTATAGCCCACCCGTTTTTTGGCCATTTTGGGGTTTTCACACCCCGAACTTCGGGTGCTAATTTTTTGGCCCGGCTACGCCCGTGGACTATTTTTGGCACACGGAGGCCGCCCGCAAATTCTTTTGCCATTCCGAGTCCGGCGGACGAACTTCGCCCACGCCCCCCACCAAGCCTATAGCCCACCCGTTTTTTGGCCATTTGGTGGGTTTTGGCACCCCGATCTTCGGGCGCGAATTTTTGCGCGCGGCTGTGTCCGTGGTCTATTTTTGGCATATGGACGCTCCCCGCAAAGTCTCGGGCCATTCCGAGTCCGGCGGACGAACTTCGCCCACGTCCCCCGCCAAGGCTATAGCCCACCCGATTTTTGGCCATTTGGGGGGTTTTGGCACCCCGAACTTCGGGTGCCAATTTTTGGGCGCGGCTGTACCCGTGGCTCTTTTTTGGCACACGGAGGCCGCCTGCAAAGTCTCGGGCCATTCCGAGTCCGGCGGACGAACTTCGCCCACGCCCCCCACCAAGGTATACCCACCCGATTTTTGGCCATTTTTCCGCTGGGGGGTTTTGGCACCCCGACCTTCGGGTGCTAATTTTTGAACGCGACTGTGCCCGTGGCCTATTTTTGGCACACGGAGGCCGCCCGCAAAGTCTCGTGCCATTCCTAGTCCGGCAGACGAACTTCGCCCACGCCCCCCACCAAGGCTATAGCCCACCCGTTTTTTGGCCGTTTGGGGGGTTTTGGCACCCCGACCTTCGGGCGCTAATTTTTGGGCGCGGCTGTGCCCGTGGCCTATTTTTGGCACACGGAGGCCGCCCGCAAAGTCTCGGGCCATTCCGAGTCCGGCGGACGAACTTCGCCCACGCCCCCCACCAAGGCTATAGCCCACCCGATTTTTCGCCATTTTTCCGCTGGGGGGTTTTGGCAACCCGACCATCGGGCGCTAATTTTTGGGCGTGGCTATGCCCGTGGTATAATTTTGGCACACGGAGGCCGCCCCAAAAGTCTCGGGCCATTCCGAGTCCGGCGGACAAACTTCGCCCACGCCCCCCACAAGGCTAAAGCCCACCCGATTTTTGGCCATTTTTCCACTGGGGGGTTTTGGTACCCCGACATTCGGGCGCTAATTTTTGGGCGCGGCTGTGCCCGTTTCCTATTTTTGGCACACGGAGGCCGCCCGCAAAGTCTCGGGCCATTCCGAGTCCGGCGGACGAACTTCGCCCACGCCCCCCACAAGGCTAAAGCCCACCCGATTTTAGGCCATTTTTCCACTGGGGGGTTTTGGTACCCCGACATTCGGGCGCTAATTTTTGGGCGCGGCTGTGCCCGTTTCCTATTTTTGGCACACGGAGGCCGCCCGCAAAGTCTCGGGCCATTCCGAGTCCTGCGGACGAACTTCGCCCACGCCCCCCACAAGGCTATAGCCCACCCGATTTTTGGCCATTTTTCCACTGGGGGGTTTTGGCACCCCGACCTTCGGGCGCTAATTTTTGGGCGCGGCTATGCCCGTGGCCTATTTTTGGCACACGGAGGCCGCCCCCAAAGTCTCGGGCAATTCCGAGTCCGGCGGACGAATTCGCCCATGCCCCCCACCAAGGCTATAGCCCACCCGTTTTTTGGCCATTTGGGGGGTTTTGGCACCCCGAACTTCGGGTGCTAATTTTTGGGCGCGGCTGTACACGTGGCCTATTTTTGGCACATGGAGGCCGTCTGCAAAGTCTCGGGCCATTCCGAGTCCGGCGGACAAACTTCGCCCACGCCCCCCACCAAGGCTATAGCCCACCCGTTTTTTGGCCATTTGGGGGGTTTTGGCAGCGCTAATTTTTGGGCGCGGCTGTGCCCGTGGCCTATTTTTGGCACACCGAGGCCGCCCGCAAAGTCTCGGGCCATTCCGAGTCCGGCGGACGAACTTCGCCCACGCCCCCCATCAAGTCTATAGCCCACCCGTTTTTTGGCCATTTGGGGGGTTTTGGCACCCCGAACTTCGGGTGCTAATTTTTGGGCGCGGCTGTACACGTGGCCTATTTTTGGCACATGGAGGCCGTCTGCAAAGTCTCGGGCCATTCCGAGTCCGGCGGACAAACTTCGCCCACGCCCCCCACCAAGGCTATAGCCCACCCGTTTTTTGGCCATTTGGGGGGTTTTGGCACCCCGACCTTCGGGCACTAATTTTTGGGCGCGGCTGTGCCCATGGCCTATTTTTGGCACACGGATGCCGCCCGCAAATGTTAGATGATGAACACATTACTGCAAACTGAACTTAAGGAACAGGAAAATTTTTGAATGTGAAGATATGCTTCTCACCTGCAAACGTTTGCCAATTGCAACAAAAGGTTGCACATCACCACGTGTGCCAACAATAAGCATTACTATTTGCAATGGTGGAATGTACTGAAGATCTGTTGCATCGAGGGGCTCATCATGAGCAACCTCAGTGTATACATCTTGAGACGCAGTACCAAGGTCGTGGGGTCCAATATCCCCAGGAACTTCGAATTCTACAGTTCCATCATCTTTCACAGTGGCTATTCTATTCAACAATTGGAGCTGCACAGATTTTAAACATTCAATAAAATCCCAGGCACAAAAACAATGAAATACTTAATGTTAGTGGTAGACTGCTACAATTAAAAATTGTAATGATAGCAACAACCATAAGAGCAATTATAACAGTGTACATTACAAGAGGAGATATAAGATGGGCAATGACCGAGTGAGCTTCAACTTTAACAGGTCAAGTAGCAAGGTGTTTATCAATTTAGGCCACGCATGTAGATCAAATCAAGTACTGGAGTACACATAACCATCATTTCAACTGACCAAGGAACAAATAGCAATTGTAAAATGTTTCTAGCAGTACATTGCCTAAAGGCATGTCACTACACCCCCAATGTGATATTTTAGGCAAACATCTCACAAGAGAAATTACAGAAAATCAGCCCTCAAGTGCACTTGTCTATACAGAGATTTAAGTATCGAATAAACTCTACAAGGGCAGGTTATTGTAATCTTCCAACAAGTTCCAATCATACAAACTTGTCCCACAAAAAATGTTCAATATGGTTCACCGTATTGCACTAAAGAATTGTGAAAAACTAGCAAATTAAATCATTCTACGGAAATAGTCATAGAATTAGCAGCTTATAAAATGGAAAGAGGCTCCTAGCAGACAGGTTCAAGTTTTCCTCAATGTTAAGGTGCTCCATTTGCCTAACTAATAGATTGGTAAAGCGCAGTGGTCACATCTGCTTTCTTTAGTCTGCTCTCTCTCTCTCTCTCTCTCTCTATATATATATATATATATATATATATTCATTCTCAGGTGTGGACGCCCTCATTTTTTTTTAATGCAGACATGCTGTTAAACATGCAGCTTAAAAGAGTTATTTTTAATTTCACTATAAAACCATACAGTTTAATAGCATTAAAATCTGACTCTATAAAACCGCACGGCTTAAAAACGTGTCCGCATGAAAAAAAATAAGGGCGCCCGCACTCCTTCTTTCTTTCTCTTCGAACTCTAAAAAGGGACCGGCCTAAGACTGATTGAAAGAAGACCATTGTTTCTGGCTTGTGAGCTTATGGTATTCAATTAATAGCTAGAGGCAGCTGCTTTAGTTTGATGAACACATTACTGCAAACTGAACTTAAGGAACAGGAAAATTTTTAAATGTGAAGATATGCTTCTCACCTGCAAACGTTTGCCAATTGCAACAAAAGGTTGCACATCACCACGTCCGCCGGACTCGGAATTGCCCGAGGCTTTGCGGGCGGCCTCCGTGTGCCAAAAATAGGCCACGGGCACAGCCGCGCACAAAAATTAGTAACCGAAGGTCGGGGTGCCAAAACCCCCCAAATGGCCAAAAAACGGGTGGGCTATAGCCTTGGTGGGGGGCGTGGGCGAAGTTCGTCCGCCGGACTACGAATGGCACGAGACTTTGCGGGCGGCCTCCGTGTGCCAAAAATAGGCCACGGGCACAGCCGCACCCAAAAATTAGCAACCGAAGGTCGGGGTGCCAAAAACCCCAGCGGAAAAATTGCCAAAAATCGGGTGGGCTATAGCCTGTGTGGGCGTGGCGAAGTTCGCCGGACTCGGAATGGCCCGAGACTTTGCGGGCGGCCTCCGTGTGCCAAAAATAGGCCACGGACACAGCCGCGCTAAAAATTAGCGCCCAAGGTCGAGGTTCCAAAACCCCCAAATGGCCAAAAACGGGTGGGCTATAGCCTTGGTGGGCGTGGCGAAGTTCGTCCGCCGGACTAGGAATGGCACGAGACTTTGTGGGCGGCCTCCCTGTGCCAAAAATAGGCCACGGGCACAGCCAAAAATTAGCCCCCGAAGGTCGGGGTGCCAAAACCCCCGAACTGGCCAAAAAACGGGTGGGCTATAGCCTTGGTGGGGGGCGTGGGCGAAGTTCATCGGCCGGACTCAGAATGGCCCGAGACTTTACGGCCGGCCTCCATGTGCAAAAATTAGGCCACGGTCACAGCCGCGCCCAAAAATTAGCCCCGACGGTCGGAGTGCCAAAACCCCCACATGGCCAAAAAGCGGGGGGGCTATAGCCTTGGTGGGGGGCGTGGGCGAAGTTCGTCCACCGGACTCGGAATGGCCCGAGACTTTGCGGGCGGCCTCCGTGTCCAAAAATAGGCCACGGGCACAGCCGCGCACAAAAATTAGCGCCCGAAGGTCGGGGTGCCAAAACCCCCCAAATGGCCAAAAAACTGGTTGGCTATAGCCTTGGTGGGGGGCGTGGGCGAAGTTCGTCCGCCGGACTCGGAATAGCCCGAGACTTTGCGGGCAGCCTCCGTGTGCCAAAAGTAGGCCACGGACACAGCCGCGCCCAAAAATTAGCACCCGAAGGTCGGGGTGCCAAAACCCCCCAGCGGAAAAATGGCCAAAAAACGGGTGGGCTATAGCCTTGGTGGGGGGGGTGGGCAAAGTTCGTCCGCCGGACTCGGAATGGCCCGAGACTTTGCGGGCGGCCTCCGTGTGCAAAAAATAGGCCACGGTCACAGCCGCGTCCAAAAATTAGCCCCCGACGGTCGGGGTGCCAAAACCCCCCAAATGGCCAAAAATCGGGTGGGCTATAGCCTCGGTGGGGGGCGTGGGCGAAGTTCGTCCGCCGGACTCGGAATGGCCCGAGACTTTGCGGGTGGCCTCCGTGACCCAAATATAGGCCACGGGTACAGCCGCGCCCAAAAATTAGATCCCGAATGTCGGGGTGCCAAAACCCCCCAGCGGAAAAATGGCCAAAAAACGGGTGGGCTATAGCCTTGGTGTGGGGCGTGGGCGAAGTTCGTCCGCTGGACTCAGAATGGCCCGAGACTTTGCGGGCGTCCTCCGTGTGCCAAAAATAGGCCACGGGCACAGCCGCTCCCAAAAATTAGCACCCGAAGGTGGGGGTGCCAAAACCCCCCAAATGGCCAAAAAACGGGTGGGCTATAGCCTTGGTGGGGGACGTGGGCGAAGTTCGTCCGCCGGACTCGGAATGGCCCGAGACTTTGCGGGCGGCCTCCGTGTGTCAAAAATAGGCCACGGGCACAGCCGCACCCAAAAATTAGCGCCCGAAGGTCGGCGTGCCAAAACCCCCCATATGGCCAAATATCGGGTGGGCTATAGCCTTGGTGGGGGGCATGGGCGAAGTTCGTCCGCCGGACTCGGAATGGCCCGAGACTTTGCGGGCGGCCTCCGTGTGCAAAAAATAGGCCACGGTCACAGCCGCGCCCAAAAATTAGCCCCCGACGGTCGGGGTGCCAAAACCCCCCAAATGGCCAAATATCGGGTGGGCTATAGCCTTGGTGGGGGGCGTGGGCGAAGTTCGTCCGCCGGACTCGGAATGGCCCGAGACTTTGCGGGCGGCCTCCATGTGCCAAAAATAGGCCACGGGCACAGCCGCACCCAAAAATTAGCAACCGAAGGTCGGGGTGCCAAAACCCCCCAAATGGCCAAAAAACGGGTGGGCTATAGCCTTGGTGGGGGGCATGGCCGAAGTTCGTCCGCCGGACTCGGAATGGCCCGAGACTGTGCGGGCCGCCTCCGTGTGCCAAAAATAGGCCACGGGTACAGCCGCGCCCAAAAATTAGCTCCCGAAGGTCGGGGTGCCAAAACCCCCCAAATGGCCAAAGAACGGGTGGGCTATAGCCTTGGTGGGGGGCGTAGGCGAAGTTCGTCCGCCGGACTCGGAATGGCCCGAGACTTTGCGGGCGGCCTCCGTGTGCCAAAAATAGGCCACGTGCAAAACCGCGCACAAAAATTAGTGCCCGAACGTCGGGGTGCCAAAACCCCCCAAATGGCCAAAAATCGGGTGGGCTATAGCCTTGGTGGGGGGCGTGGGCGAAGTTTCTTCCGCCGGCCTCGGAATGGCCCGAGACTTTGCGGGCGGCCTCCGTGTACTAAAAATAGGCCACGGGCACAGCCGTGCCCAAAAATTAGTGCCCGAATGTCGGGGTGCCAAAACCCCCCAGCGGAAAAATGGCCAAAAAACGGGTGGGCTATAGCCTTGGTGGGGGGCGTGGGTGAAGTTCGTCCGCCGGACTCGGAATGGCCCGAAATTTTGCGTGTAGCCTCCGTGTGCCAAAAATAGGCCACGGGCACAGCCGCGCACAAAAATTAGTGCCCGAAGGTCGGGGTGCCAAAACCCCCCAAATGGCCAAAAAACGGGTGGGCTATAGCCTTGGTGGGGGGCGTGGGCGAAGTTCGTCCGCCGGACTCGGAATGGCCCGAGACTTTGCGGGCGGCCTCCGTGTGCCAATTATAGGCCACGGGCAAAGCCGCACCCAAAAATTAGCAACCGAAGGTCGGGGTGCCAAAACCCCCCAAATGGCCAAAAAACGGGTGGGCTATAGCCTTGGTGGGCGGCGTGGGCGAAGTTCGTCCGCCGGACTCGGAATGGCCCGAGACTTTGCGGGCGGCCTCCGTGTGCCAAAAATAGGCCACGGGCACAGCCGTGACCAAAAATTAGCGCCCGAAGGTCGGGGTGCCAAAACCCCCCAAATGGCCAAAAAACGGGTGGGATATAGCCTTGGTGGGGGGCGTGGGCGAAGTTCGTCCGCCGGACTCGGAATGGCCCGAAATTTTGCGGGCAGCCTCCGTGTGCCAAAATTAGGCCACGGGCATAGCCGCACCCAAAAATTAGCTCCCGAAGGTCGGGGTACCAAAACCCCCCAAATGGCGAAAAAACGGGTGGGCTATAGCTTGGTGGGGGGCGTGGGCGAAGTTCGTCCGCCGGACTCGGAATGGCCCGAGACTTTGCGGGCGGCCTCCGTGTGCAAAAAAAAGGCCACGGGCACAGCCGCACCCAAAAATTAGCAACCGAAGGTCGGGGTGCCAAAACCCCCCAATTGCCAAAAAACGGGTGGGCTATAGCCTTGGTGGGGGGCATGGGCGAAGTTCGTCCGCCGGACTCGGAATGGCCCGAGACTTTGCGGGCGGCCTCCGTGTGCCAAAAATTAGGCCACGGGTACAGCTGCGCCCAAAAATTAGCTCCCGAAGGTCGGGGTGCCAAAACCCCCCAAATGGCCAAAGAACGGGTGGGCTATAGCCTTGGTGGGGGGCGTGGGCGAAGTTCGTCCGCCGGACTCGGAATGGCCCGAGACTTTGCGGGCGGCCTCCGTGTGCCAAAAATAGGCCACGGGCACAACCGCGCCCAAAAATTAGCACCCGAAGGTCGGGGTGCCAAAACCCCCCAAATGGCCAAAAAACGGGTGGGCTATAGCCTTGGTGGGGGGCGTGGGCGAAGTTCGTCCGCCGGACTGGGAATGGCCCGAGACTTTGGGGGCGGCCTCCGTGTGCCAAAAATAGGACACGTGCAAAGCCGCGCACAAAAATTGGTGCCCGAACGTCGGGGTGCCAAAACCCCCCAAATGGCCAAAAATCGGGTGGGCTATAGCCTTGGTGGGGGGCGTGGGCGAAGTTCGTCCGCCGGCCTCGGAATGGCCCGAGACTTTGCGGGCGGCCTCCGTGTACTAAAAATAGGCCACGGGCACAGCCGCGCCCAAAAATTAGTGCCCGAATGTCGGGGTGCCAAAACCCCCCAGCGGAAAAATGGCCAAAAAACGGGTGGGCTATAGCCTTGGTGGGGGGCGTGGTTGAAGTTCGTCCGCCGGACTCGGAATGGCCCGAAATTTTGCGTGTAGCCTCCGTGTGCCAAAAATAGGCCACGGGCACAGCCGCGCCCAAAAATTAGTGCCCGAATGTCGGGGTGCCAAAACCCCCCAGCGGAAAAATGGCCAAAAAACGGGTGGGCTATAGCCTTGGTGGGGGGCGTGGGCGAAGTTCGTCCGCCGGACTTGGAATGGCCCGAGACTTTGCGGGCGGCCTCCGTGTGCCAATTATAGGCCACAGGCAAAGCCGCACCCAAAAATTAGCAACCGAAGGTCGGGGTGCCAAAACCCCCCAAATGGCCAAAAAACGGGTGGGCTATAGCCTTGGTGGGGGGCGTGGGCGAAGTTCGTCCGCCGGACTCGGAATGCCCCGAGACTTTGCGGGCGGCCTCCGTGTGCCAAAAATAGGCCACGGGCACAGCCGTGCCCAAAAATTAGCGCCCGAAGGTCGGGGTGCCAAAACCCCCCAAATGGCCAAAAAACGGGTGGGATATAGCCTTGGTGGGGGGCGTGGGCGAAGTTCGTCCGCCGGACTCAGAATGGCCAGAGACTTTCCGGGCGGCCTCCGTGTGCAAAAAATAGGCCACGGGCACAGCCGCATCCAAAAATTAGCTCCCGAAGGTCGGGGTACCAAAACCCCCCAGCGGAAAAATGGCCAAAATTCGGGTGGGCTATAGCCTTGGTGGGGGGCGTGGGCGATGTTCGTCTGCCGGGCTCGGAATGGCCCGAGACTTTGGGGGCAGCCTCCGTGTGCCAAAAATAGGCCACGGACACAGCCGCGCCCAAAAATTAGCTCCCGAAGGTCGGGGTGCCAAAACCCCCCAAATGGCCAAAAAACGGGTGGGCTATAGCCTTGGTGGGGGGCGTGGGCGAAGTTCGTCCGCCGGACTCGGAATGGCCCGAGACATTGGGGGCGGCCTCCGGTGCCAAAAATAGGTCACGGGCACAGCCGCGCCCAAAAATTAGCGCCCGAAGGTCAGTGTGCCAAAACCCCCCAAATGGCCAAAAAACGGGTGGGCTATAGCCTTGGTGGGGGGCGTGGGCGAAGTTCGTCCGCCGGACTCGGAATGGCCCGAGACTTTGCGGGCGGCCTCCGTGTGCCAAAAATAGGCCACGGATACAGCCGTGCCCAAAAATTAGCTCCCGAAGGTCGGGGTGCCAAAGCCCCCCAAATGGCCAAAACACGGGTGGGCTATAGCCTTGGTGGGGGGCGTGGGCGAAGTTCGTCCGCCGGACTCGGAATGGCCCGAGACTTTGCGGGCGTCCTCCATGTGCCAATTATAGGCCACGGGCACAGCCGCACCCAAAAATTAGCAACCGAAGGTCGGGGTGCCAAAACCCCCCAAATGGCCCAAAAACGGGTGGGCTATAGCCTTGGTGGGGGGCATGGGCGAAGTTCGTCCGCCGGACTCGGAATGGCCCGAGACTTTGCGGGCCGCCTCCGTGTGC
The DNA here is from genome assembly GCA_030449895.1 of Citrus mangshanensis. Lineage (NCBI taxonomy): Eukaryota > Viridiplantae > Streptophyta > Magnoliopsida > Sapindales > Rutaceae > Citrus > Citrus mangshanensis. Next base: position 52,494 of record JASUUJ010000302.1, on the reverse strand, counting down.
CAAAAATAGGCCACGGGTACAGCCGCGCCCAAAAATTAGCGCCCGAAGGTCGGGGTGCCAAAACCCCCCAAATGGCCAAAAAACGGGTGGGCTATTGCCTTGGTGGGGGGCGTGGGCGAAGTTCGTCCGCCGGACTCGGAATGGCCCGAGACTTTGGGGGCGGCCTCCATTTGCCAAAAATAGGCCACGGGTATAGCCGCGCCCAAAAATTAGCGCCCGAAGGTCGGGGTGCCAAAACCCCCCAGCGGAAAAATGCCCAAAAATCGGGTGGGCTATAGCCTTGGTGGGGGGCGTGGGCGAAGTTCGTCCGCCGGACTCGGAATGGCCCGAGACTTTGGGGGCGGCCTCCGTGTGCCAAAAATAGGCCACGGGCACAGCCGCGCCCAAAAATTAGCGCCCGAAGGTCGGGGTGCCAAAACCCCCCAAATGGCCAAAAAACGGGTGGGCTATAGCCTTGGTGGGGGGCGTGGGCGAAGTTCGTCCGCCGGACTCAGAATGGCCCGAGACTTTGCGGGCGGCCTCCGTGTGCAAAAAATAGGCCACGGTCACACCCGCGTCCAAAAATTAGCTCCCGAAGGTCGGGGTACCAAAACCCCCCATCGGAAAAATGGCCAAAATTCGGGTGGGCTATAGCCTTGGTGGGGGGCGTGGGCGATGTTCGTCTGCCGGGCTCGGAATGGCCCGAGACTTTGGGGGCAGCCTCCGTGTGCCAAAAATAGGCCACGGGCACAGCCGCGCCCAAAAATTAGCGCCCGAAGGTCGGGGTGCCAAAACCCCCCAAATGGCCAAAAAACGTGTGGGCTATAGCCTTGGTGGGGGGCGTGGGCGAAGTTCGTCCGCCGAACTCGGAATGGCCCGAGACTTTGCGAGTGGCCTCCGTGTGCCAAAAATAGGGCACGGGCACAGCCGCGCCCAAAAATTAGCTCCCGAAGGTCGGGGTGCCAAAACCCCCCAATTGCCAAAAAACGGGTGGGCTATAGCCTTGGTGGGGGGCGTGGGCGAAGTTCGTCCGCCGGACTCGGAATGGCCCGAGACTTTGCGGGCAGCCTCCGTGTGCTAAAAATAGGCCACGGGCAAAGCCGCGAACAAAAATTAGTGCCCGAAGGTCGGGGTGCCAAAACCCCCCAAATAGCCAAAAATCGGGTGGGCTATAGCCTTGGTGGGGGGCGTGGGCGAAGTTTGTCCGCCGGACTCGGAATGGCCTGAGACTTTGGGGGCGGCCTCCGTGTGGCAAAAATAGGACACGGGCACAGCCGCGCACAAAAATTAGTTCCCGAAGGTCGGGGTGCCAAAACCCCCCAAATGGCCAAAAAACGGGTGGGCTATAGCCTTGGTGGGGGGCGTGGGCGAAGTTCGTCCGCCGGACTCGGAATGGCCCGAGACATTGGGGGCGGCCTCAAGTGCCAAAAATAGGCCACGGGCACAGCCGCGCCCAAAAATTAGCGCCCGAAGGTCAGGGTGCCAAAACCCCCGAAATGGCCAAAAAACGGGTGGGCTATAGCCTTGGTGGGGGGCGTGGGCGAAGTTCGTCCTCCGGACTCGGAATGGCCCGAGACTTTGCGGGCAGCCTCCGTGTGCCAAAAATAGGCCACGGGCAAAGCCGCGCGCAAAAATTAATCGCCGAAGGTCGGGGTGCCAAAACCCCCCAAATGGCCAAAAAACGGGTGGGCTATAGCCTTGGTGGGGGGCGTGGGCGAAGTTCGTCCGCCAGACTCGGAATGGCCCGAGACTTTGCGGGCGGCCTCCGTGTGCCAATAATAGGGCACGGGCACTGCTGCACCCAAAAATTAGCAGCCGAAGGTCGGGGCGCCAAAACCCCCCAGCGGAAAAATTGCCAAAAAATGGGTGGGCTATAGCCTTGGTGGGGGGCGTGCGCAAAGTTCGTCCGCCGGACTCGGAATGGCCCGAGACTTTGCGGGCGGCATCGATGCGCCAAAAATAGACCACGGGCACAGCCGCGCCCAAAAATTAGCACCCGAAGGTCGGGGTGCGAAAACCCCCCAAAGGGCCAAAAAACGGGTGGGCTATAGCCTTGGTGGGGGGCGTGGGCGAAGTTCGTCCGCCGGACTCGGAATGGCCCGAGACTTTGCAGGCGGCCTCCATGTGCCAAAAATAGGCCACGGGCACAGCCACACCCAAAAATTAGTCGCCGAAGGTCGGGGTGCCAAAACCCCCCAAATGGCCAAAAAACGGGTGGGCTATAGCCTTGGTGGGGGGCGTGGGCGAAGTTCGTCCGCCAGACTCGGAATGGCCCGAGACTTTGCGGGCGGCCTCCGTGTGCCAATAATAGGGCACGGGCACTGCCGCACCCAAAAATTAGCAGCCGAAGGTCGGGGCGCCAAAACCCCCCAGCGGAAAAATGGCCAAAAAATGGGTGGGCTATAGCCTTGGTGGGGGGCGTGGGCAAAATTCGTCCGCCGGACTCGGAATGGCCCGAGACATTGCGGGCGGCATCGATGTGCCAAAAATAGACCACGGGCACAGCCGCGCCCAAAAATTAGCACCCGAAGGTCGGGGTGCGAAAACCCCCCAAAGGGCCAAAAAACGGGTGGGCTATAGCCTTGGTGGGGGGCGTGGGCGAAGTTCGTCCGCCGGACTCGGAATGGCCCGAGACTTTGCAGGCGGCCTCCATGTGCCAAAAATAGGCCACGGGCACAGCCACACCCAAAAATTAGCGCCCGAAGGTCGGGGTGCCAAAACCCCCCAAATGGCCAAAAAACGGGTGGGCTATAGCCTTGGTGGGGGGCGTGGGCGAAGTTCGTCCGCCGGACTCGGAATGGCCCGAGACTTTGCGGGCAGCCTCCGTGTGCCAAAAATATGCCACGGGCACAGCCGCGCCAAAAAATTAGCGCCCGAAGGTCGGGGTGCCAAAACCCCCCAAATGGCCAAAAAACGGGTGGGCTATAGCCTTGGTGGGAGGCGTGGGCGAAGTTCGTCCGCCGGATTCGGAATAGCCCGACACTTTGCGGGCGGCCTCCGTGTGCCAAAAATAGGCCACGGGCACATCCACGCCCAAAAATTAGCTCCCAAAGGTCGGGGTGCCAAAACCCCCCAAATGGCCAAAAAACGGGTGGGTTATAGCCTTGGTGGGGGGCGTGGGCGAAGTTCGTCCACCGGACTCGGAATGGCCCGAGACTTTGCGGGTGGCCTCCGTGTCCAAAAATAGGCCACGGGCACAGACGCGCACAAAAATTAGCTCCCGAAGGTTGGGGTGCCAAAACCCCCCAAATGGCCAAAAAACTGGTTGGCTATAGCCTTGGTGGGGGGCGTGGGCGAAGTTCGTCCGCCGGACTCGGAATAGCCCGAGACTTTGCGGGCAGCCTCCGTGTGCGAAAAGTAGGCCACGGACACAGCCGTGCCCAAAAATTAGCACCCGAAGGTCGGGGTGCCAAAACCCCCCAGCGGAAAAATGGCCAAAAAACGGGTGGGCTATAGCCTTGGTGGGGGGCGTGGGCAAAGTTCGTCCGCCGGACTCGGAATGGTCCGAGACTTTGCGGGTGGCCTCCGTGTGCAAAAAATAGGACACGGTCACAGCCGCGCCCAAAAATTAGCCCCCGACGGTCGGGGTGCCAAAACCCCCCAAATGGCCAAAAATTGGGTGGGCTATAGCCTTGGTGGGGGGCGTGGGCGAAGTTCGTCCGCCGGACTCGGAATGGCCCGAGACTTTGCGGGCGGCCTCCGTGTGCCAAAAATATGCCACGGGCACAGCCGCGCCCAAAAATTAGCGCCCGAAGGTCGGGGTGCCAAAACCCCCCAAATGGCCAAAAAACGGGTGGGCTATAGCCTTGGTGGGGGGCGTGGGCGAAGTTCGTCCGCCGGATTCGGAATGGCCCGAGACTTTGTGGGCGGCCTCCATGTGCCAAAAATAGGCCACGGGCACAGCCACGCCCAAAAATTAGCTCCCAAAGGTCGGGGTGCCAAAACCCCCCAAATGGCCAAAAAACGGGTGGGTTATAGCCTTGGTGGGGGGCGTGGGCGAAGTTCGTCCACCGGACTCGGAATGGCCCGAGACTTTGCGGGTGGCCTCTGTGTCCAAAAGTAGGCCACGGGCACAGCCGCGCCCAAAAATTAGCACCCGAAGGTCGGGGTGCCAAAACCCCCCAGCGGAAAAATGGCCAAAAATCGGGTGTGCTATAGCCTTGGCGGGGGGCGTGGGCGAAGTTCGTCCGCCGGACTCGGAATGGCCCGAGACTTTGCGGTCGGCCTCCGTGTGCCAAAAATAGGCCACGGGCACAGTCGCGCCCAAAAATTAGCACCCGAAGGTCGGGGTGCCAAAACTCCCCAAATGGCCAAAAAACGGGTCGGCTATAGCCTTGGTGGGGGGCGTGGGCGAAGTTCGTCCGCCGGACTCGGAATGGCCTGAGACTTTGCGGGCAGCCTCCGTGTGCCAAAAATATGCCACGGGCACAGCCGCGCCAAAAAATTAGCCCCCGAAGGTCGGGGTGCCAAAACCCCCCAAATGGCCAAAAAACGGGTGGGCTATAGCCTTGGTGGGGGGCGTGGGCAAAGTTCGTCCGCCGGACTCGGAATGGTCCGAGACTTTGCGGGTGGCCTCCGTGTGCAAAAAATAGGCCACGGTCACAGCCGCTCCCAAAAATTAGCCCCCGACGGTCGGGGTGCCAAAACCCCCCAAATGGCCAAAAATCGGGTGGGCTATAGCCTTGGTGGGGGGCGTGGGCGAAGTTCGTCCGCCGGACTCGGAATGGCCCGAGACTTTGCGGGCGGCCTACGTGTGCCAAATATAGGCCGCGGGCACAGCCGCGCCAAAAAATTAGCGCCCGAAGGTCGGGGTGCCAAAACCCCCCAGCGGAAAAATGGCCAAAAATCGGGTGTGCTATAGCCTTGGCGGGGGGCGTGGGCGAAGTTCGTCCGCCGGACTCGGAATGGCCCGAGACTTTGCGGTCGGCCTCCGTGTGCCAAAAATAGGCCACGGGCACAGTCGCGCCCAAAAATTAGCACCCGAAGGTCGGGGTGCCAAAACTCCCCAAATGGCCAAAAAACGGGTCGGCTATAGCCTTGGTGGGGGGCGTGGGCGAAGTTCGTCCGCCGGACTCGGAATGGCCCGAGACTTTGCGGGCGGCCTCCGTGTGCCAAAACTAGGCCACGGGCGCAGCCGCACCCAAAAATTAGCTCCCGAAGGTCGGGGTGCCAAAACCCCCCAAATGGCCAAAAAACGGGTGGGCTATAGCCTTGGTGGGGGGCGTGGGCGAAGTTCGTCCGCCGGACTCGGAATGGCCCGAGACTTTGCGGGCGGCCTCCGTGTGTCAAAAATAGGCCACGGGCATTGCCGCGCCCAAAAATTAGCGCCCGAATGTCGGGGTGCCAAAACCCCCCAGCGGAAAAATGCCTAAAAAACGGGTGGGCTATAGCCTTGGTGGGGGGCGTGGGCGAAGTTCGTCCGCCGGACTCGGAATGGCCCGAGATTTTGCGGGTGGCCTGCGTGTGCCAAAAATAGGGCGCGGGCACAGCCGCGCCCAAAAATTAGCACCCGAAGGTCGGGGTGCCAAAACCCCCCAGCGGAAAAATGGCCAAAAATCGGGTGTGCTATAGCCTTGGCGGGGGGCGTGGGCGAAGTTCGTCCGCCGGACTCGGAATGGCCCGAGACTTTGCGGTCGGCCTCCGTGTGCCAAAAATAGGCCACGGGCACAGTCGAGCCAAAAAATTAGCACCCGAAGGTCGGGGTGCCAAAACTCCCCAAATGGCCAAAAAACGGGTCGGCTATAGCCTTGGTGGGGGGCGTGGGCGAAGTTCGTCCGCCGGACTCGGAATGGCCCGAGACTTTGCGGGCGGCCTCCGTGTGCCAAAACTAGGCCACGGGCGCAGCCGCACCCAAAAATTAGCTCCCGAAGGTCGGGGTGCCAAAACCCCCCAAATGGCCAAAAAACGGGTGGGCTATAGCCTTGGTGGGGGGCGTGGGCGAAGTTCGTCCGCCGGACTCGGAATGGCCCGAGACTTTGCGGGCGGCCTCCGTGTGTCAAAAATAGGCCACGGGCATTGCCGCGCCCAAAAATTAGCGCTTGAAGGTCGGGGTGCCAAACCCCCCAAATGGCCAAAAAACGGGTGGGCTATAGCCTTGGTGGGGGGCGTGGGCGAAGTTCGTCCGCCGGACTCGGAATAGCCCGAGACTTGCGGGCGGCCTCCATGTGCCAAAAATAGGACACGGGTACAGCCGCGCCCAAAAATTAGCTCCCGAAGGTCGGGGTGCCAAAACCCCCCAAATGGCCAAATAACTGGTGGGCTATAGCCTTGGTGGGGGGCGTGGGCGAAGTTCGTCCGCCGGACTCGGAATAGCCCGAGACTTTGTGGGCAGCCTCCGTGTGCCAAAAGTAGGCCACGGACACAGCCACGCCCAAAAATTAGCACCCGAAGGTCGGGGTGCTAAAACCCCCCAGCGGAAAATTGGCCAAAAAACGGGTGGGCTATAGCCTTGGTGGGGGGCGTGGGCAAAGTTCGTCCGCCGGACTCGGAATGGCCCGAGACTTTGCGGGCAGCCTCCGTGTGCAAAAAATAAGCCACGGTCACAGCCGCACCCAAAAATTAGCCCCCGACGGTCGGGGCGCCCAAACCCCCCAAATGGCCAAAAATCGGGTGGGCTATAGCCTTGGTGGGGGGCGTGGGCGAAGTTCCGCTGACTCGGAATGGCCCGAGACTTTGCGGGCGGCCTCCGTGTGCCAAAAATAGGCCACGGGCACAGCCGCGCCCAAAAATTAGCACCCGAAGGTCGGGGTGCCAAAACTCCCCAAATGGCCAAAAAACGGGTCGGCTATAGCCTTGGTGGGGGGCGTGGGCGAAGTTCGTCCGCCGGACTCGGAATGGCCCGAGACTTTACGGGCGGCCTCCGTGTGCCAAAACTAGGCCACAGGCGCAGCCGCACCCAAAAATTAGCTCCCGAAGGTCGGGGTGCCAAAACCCCCCAAATGGCCAAAAAACGGGTGGGCTATAGCCTTGGTGGGGGGCGTGGGCGAAGTTCGTCCGCCGGACTCGGAATGGCCCGAGACTTTGCGGGCGGCCTCCGTGTACCAAAACTAGGCCACGGGCACAGCCGCACCCAAAAATTAGCTCCCGAAGGTCGGGGTGCCAAAACCCCCCAAATGGCCAAAAAACGGGTGGGCTATAGCCTTGGTGGGGGGCGTGGGCGAAGTTCGTCCGCCGGACTCGGAATGGCCCGATATTTTACGGGTGGCCTCCGTGTGCCAAAAATAGGCCGCGGGCACAGCCGCGCCCAAAAATTAGCACCCGAAGGTCGGGGTGCCAAAACCCCCCAGCGGAAAAATGGCCAAAAATCGGGTGTGCTGTAGCCTTGGCGGGGCGTGGCGGTTCGTGGACTCGGAATGGCCCGAGACTTTGCGGTCGGCCTCCGTGTGCCAAAAATAGGCCACGGGCACAGTCGCGCCCAAAAATTAGCACCCGAAGGTCGGGGTGCCAAAACACCCCAAATGGCCAAAAAAAGGTACGGCTATAGCCAGGGTGAACTGCATGCACGAAGGTCGTCCGCCGGACGCGGAATGGCCCTAGACTTTACGGGCGGCGTCCGTGTGGCAAAACTAGGCCACGGCGCAGCCGCAAAAATTAGCACCCGAAGGTCGGATGCCAAAACTCCCCAAATGGCCAAAAAACGGGTGGGCTATAGCCTTGGTGGGGGGCGTGGGCGAAGTTCGTCCGCCGGACTCGGAATGGCCCGAGACTTTGCGGGCGGCCTCCGTGTGTCAAAAATAGGCCACGGGCATTGCCGCGCCCAAAAATTAGCGCTTGAAGGTCGGGGTGCCAAACCCCCCAAATGGCCAAAAAACGGGTGGGCTATAGCCTTGGTGGGGGGCGTGGGCGAAGTTCGTCCGCCGGACTCGGAATAGCCCGAGACTTGCGGGCGGCCTCCATGTGCCAAAAATAGGACACGGGTACAGCCGCGCCCAATAATTAGCTCCCGAAGGTCGGGGTGCCAAAACCCCCCAAATGGCCAAATAACTGGTGGGCTATAGCCTTGGTGGGGGGCGTGGGCGAAGTTCGTCCGCCGGACTCGGAATAGCCCGAGACTTTGCGGGCAGCCTCCGTGTGCCAAAAGTAGGCCACGGACACAGCCACGCCCAAAAATTAGCACCCGAAGGTCGGGGTGCTAAAACCCCCCAGCGGAAAAATGGCCAAAAAACGGGTGGGCTATAGCCTTGGTGGGGGGCGTGGGCAAAGTTCGTCCGCCGGACTCGGAATGGCCCGAGACTTTGCGGGCAGCCTCCGTGTGCAAAAAATAAGCCACGGTCACAGCCGCACCCAAAAATTAGCTCCCGAAGGTCGGGGTGCCAAAACCCCCCAAATGGCCAAAAAACGGGTGGGCTATAGCCTTGGTGGGGGGCGTGGGCGAAGTTCGTCCGCCGGACTCGGAATGGCCCGAGATTTTGCGGGTGGCCTCCGTGTGCCAAAAATAGGCCGCGGGCACAGCCGCGCCCAAAAATTAGCACCCGAAGGTCGGGGTGCCAAAACCCCCCAGCGGAAAAATGGCCAAAAATCGGGTGTGCTATAGCCTTGGCGGGGGGCGTGGCGGTTCGTCCGGACTCGGAATGGCCCGAGACTTTGCGGTCGGCCTCCGTGTGCCAAAAATAGGCCACGGGCACAGTCGAGCCCAAAAATTAGCACCCGAAGGTCGGGGTGCCAAAACTCCCCAAATGGCCAAAAAACGGGTCGGCTATAGCCTTGGTGGGGCGGGCGAGTTCGTCCGGACTCGGAATGGCCCGAGACTTTACGGGCGGCCTCCGTGTGCCAAAACTAGGCCACGGCGCAGCCGCACCCAAAATTAGCTCCCGAAGGTCGGGTGACAAAACCCCCAAATGGCCAAAAACGGGTGGGCTATAGCCTTGGTGGGGGGCGTGGGCGAAGTTCGTCCGCCGGACTCGGAATGGCCCGAGACTTTGCGGGCGGCCTCCGTGTGTCAAAAATAGGCCACGGGCATTGCCGTGCCCAAAAATTAGCGCTTGAAGGTCGGGGTGCCAAACCCCCCAAATGGCCAAAAAACGGGTGGGCTATAGCCTTGGTGGGGGGCGTGGGCGAAGTTCGTCCGCCGGACTCAGAATAGCCCGAGACTTGCGGGCGGCCTCCATGTGCCAAAAATAGGACACGGGTACAGCCGCGCCCAAAAATTAGCTCCCGAAGGTCGGGGTGCCAAAACCCCCCAAATGGCCAAATAACTGGTGGGCTATAGCCTTGGTGGGGGGCGTGGGCGAAGTTCGTCCGCCGGACTCGGAATAGCCCGAGACTTTGCGGGCAGCCTCCGTGTGCCAAAAGTAGGCCACGGACACAGCCACGCCCAAAAATTAGCACCCGAAGGTCGGGGTGCTAAAACCCCCCAGCGGAAAATTGGCCAAAAAACGGGTGGGCTATAGCCTTGGTGGGGGGCGTGGGCAAAGTTCGTCCGCCGGACTCGGAATGGCCCAAGAATTTGCGGGCAGCCTCCGTGTGCAAAAAATAGGCCACGGTCACAGCCGCACCCAAAAATTAGCCCCCGACGGTCGGGGCGCCCAAACCCCCCAAATGGCCAAAAATCGGGTGGGCTATAGCCTTGGTGGGGGGCGTGGGCGAAGTTCGTCCGCCGGACTCGGAATGGCCCGAGACATTGCGGGCGGCCTCCGTGTGCCAAAAATAGGCCACGGGCACAGCCGCGCCCAAAAATTAGCGCCCGAATGTCGGGGTGCCAAAACCCCCCAGCGGAAAAATGGCCAAAAAACGGGTGGGTATAGCCTTGGTGGGGGGCGTGGGCGAAGTTCGTCCGCCGAACTCGTAATGGCACGAGACTTTGCGGGCGGCCTCCGTGTGCCAAAAATAGGCCACGGGCACAGCCGCGCCCAAAACTTAGCTCCCGAAGGTCGGGGAGCCAAAACCCCCCAAATGGCCAAAAAACGGGTGGGCTATTGCCTTGGTGGGGGGCGTGGGCGAAGTTCGTCCGCCGGACTCGGAATGGCCCGAGTCTTTGTGGGCGGCCTCCGTGTACCAAAAATAGGCCACGGGCACAGCCGCGCCCAAAAATTAGAGCCCGAAGGTCGGGGTGCCAAAACCCCCCAAATGGCCAAAAAACGGGTGGGCTATAGCCTTGGTGGGGGGCGTGGGCGAAGTTCGTCCGCCGGACTCGGAATGGCCCGAGACATTGGGGACGGCCTCCGTGTGCCAAAAATAGGCCACGGGTACAGCCGCACCCAAAAATTAGCTCCCGAAGGTCGGGGTGCCAAAACCCCCCAAATGGCCAAAAAACGGGTGGGCTATAGCCTTGGTGGGGGGCGTGGGCGAAGTTCGTCCGCCGGACTCGGAATGGCCCGAGACTTTGCGGGCGGCCTCCATGTGCCAAAAATTCCACAGGTACAGCCGCGGCCAAAAATTAGCCCCCGAAGGTCGGGGCGCCATAACCCCCCAAATGGCCAAAAAACGGGTGGGCTATTGCCTTGGTGGGGGGCGTGGGCGAAGTTCGTCCGCCGGACTCGGAATTGCCCGAGACTTTGTGGGCGGCCTCCGTGTACCAAAAATAGGCCACGGGCACAGCCGCGCCCAAAAATTAGAACCCAAAGGTCGGGGTGCCAAAACCCCCCAGCGGAAAAATGCCCAAAAATCGGGTGGGCTATAGCCTTGGTGGGGGGCGTTGGCGAAGTTCGTCCGCCGGACTCGGAATGGCCCGAGACTTTGGGGGCGGCCTCTGCGTGCCAAAAATAGGACACGGGCACAGCCGCGCCCAAAAATTAGCTCCCGAAGGTCGGGGTGCCAAAACCCCCCAAATGGCCAAAAAACGGGTGGGCTATAGCCTTGGTGGGGGGCGTGGGCGAAGTTCGTCCGCCGGACTCAGAATGGCCCGAGACATTGGGGGCGGCCTCCGTGTGGTAAAAATAGGCCACGGGCATAGCCGCGCCCAAAAATTAGCACTTGAAGGTCGGGGTGCCAAACCCCCCAAATGGCCAAAAAACGGGTGGGCTATGGCCTTGGTGGGGGGCGTGCGCGAAGTTCGTCCGCCGGACTCGGAATGGCCCGAGACTTTGCGGGCGGCCTTCATGTGCCAAAAATAGGCCACGGGTACAGCCGCGCCCAAAAATTAGCTCCCGAAGGTCGGGGTGCCAAAACCCCCCAAATGGCCAAAAAACGGGTGGGCTATAGCCTTGGTGGGGGGCGTGGGGGAAGTTCGTCCGCCGGACTCGGAATGGCCCGAGACTTTGCGGGAGGCCTCCGTCTGAAAACAATAGGCCACGGGAAAAGCCGCGTACAAAAATTAGTCTCCGAAGGTCGGGGTGCCAAAACCCCCCAAATGGCCAAAAAACGGGTGGGCTATAGCCTTGGTCGGGTGCGTGGGCGAAGTTCGTCCGCCGGACTCGGAATGGCCCGAGACGTTGCGGGTGGCCTCCGTGTGCCAATAATAGGCCACGGGCACTGCCGCGCCCAAAAATTAGCAGCCGAAGGTCGGGGTGCCAAAACCCCCCAGCGGAAAAATGGCCAAAAAACGGGTGGGCTATAGCCTAGGTGGGGGGCGTGGGCAAAGTTCGTCCGCCGGACTCGGAATGGCCCGAGACTTTGCGGGCGTCCTCCGTGTGCCAAAAATAGACCACGGGCACAGCCGCGACCAAAAATTAGCGCCCGAAGGTAGGGGTGCCAAAACCCCCCAAAGGGCCAAAAAACGGGTGGGCTATAGCCTTGGTGGGGGGCGTGGGCGAAGTTCGTCCGCCGGACTCGGAATGGCCCGAGACGTTGCAGGCGGCCTCCATGTGCCAAAAATAGGCCACGGGCACAGCCGCGCCCAAAAATTAGCGCCCGAATGTCTGGGTGCCAAAACCCCCCAAATGGCCAAAAAACGGGTGGGCTATAGCCTTGGTGGGGGGCGTGGGCGAAGTTCGTCCGCCGGACTCGGAATGGCCCGAGACTTTGCGGGCAGCCTCCGTGTACCAAAAATAGGCCACGGGAACAGCCGCGCCCAAAAATTAGCTCCCGAAGGTCGGGGTGCCAAAACCCCCCAAATGGCCAAAAAACGGGTGGGCTACAGCCTTGGTGGGGGGCGTGGGCGAAGTTCGTCCGCCGGACTCGGAATAGGCCGAGACTTTGCGGGCGGCCTCCGTGTGGTAAAAATAGGCCACGGGCACATCCGCGCCCAAAAATTAGCACCCGAAGGTCGGGGTACCAAAACCCCCCAGCGGAAAAATGGCCAAAAAACGGGTGGGCTATAGCCTAGGTGGCGGGCGTGGGCAAAGTTCGTCCGCCGGACTCGGAATGGCCCGAGACTTTGCGGGCGTCCTCCGTGTGCCAAAAATAGGGCACGGGCACAGCTGCGCCCAAAAATTAGCACCCGAAGGTCGGGGTACCAAAACCCCCCAGCGGAAAAATGGCCAAAAAACGGGTGGGCTATAGCCTAGGTGGCGGGCGTGGGCAAAGTTCGTCCGCCGGACTCGGAATGGCCCGAGACTTTGCGGGCGTCCTCCGTGTGCCAAAAATAGACCACGGGCACAGCCGCGACCAAAAATTAGCGCCCGAAGGTAGGGGTGCCAAAACCCCCCAAAGGGCCAAAAAACGGGTGGGCTATAGCCTTGGTGGGGGGCGTGGGCAAAGTTCGTCCGCCGGACTCGGAATGGCCGAGACTTTGCGGGTGGCCTCCGTGTGCAAAAAATAGGCCACGGTCACAGCCACGCCCAAAAATTAGCCCCCGACGGTCGGGGTGCCAAAACCCCCCAAATGGCCAAAAATCGGGTGGGCTATAGCCTCGTGGGGGGCGTGGGCGAAGTTCGTCCGCCGGACTCGGAATGGCCCGAGACTTTGCGGGCGGCCTCCGTGTGCCAAAAATAGGCCACGGGCAATGCCGGGGCCAAAAATTAGCGCCCGAATGTCGGGGTGCCAAAACCCCCCAGCGGAAAAATGCCTAAAAAACGGGTGGGCTATAGCCTTGGTGGGGGGCGTGGGCGAAGTTCGTCCGCCGGACTCGGAATGGCCCGAGATTTTGCGGGCGGCCTCCGTGTGCCAAAAATAGGCCGCGGGCACAGCCGCGCCAAAAAATTAGCGCCCGAAGGTCGGGGTGCCAAAACCCCCCAGCGGAAAAATGGCCAAAAATCGGGTGTGCTATAGCCTTGGCGGGGGGCGTGGGCGAAGTTCGTCCGCCGGACTCGGAATGGCCCGAGACTTTGCGGTCGGCCTCCGTGTGCCAAAAATAGGCCACGGGCACAGTCGCGCCCAAAAATTAGCACCCGAAGGTCGGGGTGCCAAAACTCCCCGAATGGCCAAAAAACGGGTCGGCTATAGCCTTGGTGGGGGGCGTGGGCGAAGTTCGTCCGCCGGACTCGGAATGGCCCGAGACTTTGCGGGCGGCCTCCGTGTGCCAAAACTAGGCCACGGGCGCAGCCGCACCCAAAAATTAGCTCCCGAAGGTCGGGGTGCCAAAACCCCCCAAATGGCCAAAAAACGGGTGGGCTATAGCCTTGGTGGGGGGCGTGGGCGAAGTTCGTCCGCCGGACTCGGAATGGCCCGAGACTTTGCGGGCGGCCTCCGTGTGTCAAAAATAGGCCACGGGCATTGCCGCGCCCAAAAATTTGCACCCGAATGTCGGGGTGCCAAAACCCCCCAGCGGAAAAATGCCTAAAAAACGGGTGGGCTATAGCCTTGGTGGGGGGCGTGGGCGAAGTTCGTCCGCCGGACTCGGAATGGCCCGAGATTTTGCGGGCGGCCTCCGTGTGCCAAAAATAGGCCGCGGACACAGCCACGCCCAAAAATTAGCACCCGAAGGTCGGGGTGCTAAAACCCCCCAGCGGAAAAATGGCCAAAAAACGGGTGGGCTATAGCCTTGGTGGGGGGCGTGGGCAAAGTTCGTCCGCCGGACTCGGAATGGCCCGAGACTTTGCGGGCAGCCTCCGTGTGCAAAAAATAGGCCACGGTCACAGCCGCACCCAAAAATTAACCCCCGACGGTCGGGGCGCCCAAACCCCCCAAATGGCCAAAAATCGGGTGGGCAATAGCCTTGGTGGGGGGCGTGGGCGAAGTTCGTCCGCCGGACTCGGAATAGCCCGAGACTTTGCGGGCAGCCTCCGTGTGCCAAAAGTAGGCCACGGACACAGCCACGCCCAAAAATTAGCACCCGAAGGTCGGGGTGCTAAAACCCCCCAGCGGAAAAATGGCCAAAAAACGGGTGGGCTATAGCCTTGGTGGGGGGCGTGGGCAAAGTTCGTCCGCCGGACTAGGAATGGCCCGAGACTTTGCGGGCAGCCTCCGTGTGCAAAAAATAGGCCACGGTCACAGCCGCACCCAAAAATTAGCCCCCGACGGTCGGGGCTCCCAAACCCCCCAAATGGCCAAAAATCGGGTGGGCTATAGCCTTGGTGGGGGGCGTGGGCGAAGTTCGTCCGCCGGACTCGGAATGGCCCGAGACTTTGCGGGCGGCCTCCGTGTGCCAAAAATAGGCCACTGGCACAGCCGCGCCCAAAAATTAGCGCCCGAATGTCGGGGTGCCAAAACCCCCCAGCGGAAAAATGGCCAAAAAACGGGTGGGCTATAGCCTTGGTGGGGGGCGTGGGCGAAGTTCGTCTGCCGGACACGGAATGGCCCGAAACATTGGGAGCGGCCTCCGTGTGGCAACAATAGGCCACGGGCATAGCCGCGCCCAAAAATTAGCGCTTGAATGTCGGGGTGCCAAACCCCCCAAATGGCCAAAAAACGGGTGGGCTATAGCCTTGGTGGGGGGCGTGGGCGAAGTTCGTCCGCCGGACTCGGAATGGCCCGATACTTTGCGGGCGCCCTCCATGTACCAAAAATAGGCCACGGGTACAGCCGCGCCCAAAAATTAGCGCCCGAAGGTCGGGGTGCCAAAACCCCCCAGCGGAAAAATGCCCAAAAATCGGGTGGGCTATAGCCTTGGTGGGGGGCGTGGGCGAAGTTCGTCCGCCGGACTCGGAATGGCCCGAGACTTTGCGGGCCGCCTCCGTGTGCCAAAAATAGGTCACGGGTACAGCCGCGCCCAAAAATTAGCCCCCGAAGGTCGGGGTGCCAAAACCCCCCAAATGGCCAAAAAACGGGTGGCCTATTGCCTTGGTGGGGGGCGTGGGCGAAGGTCGTCCGCCGGACTCGGAATGGCCCGAGACTTTGGGGGCGGCCTCCATTTGCCAAAAATAGGCTACGGGCATATCCGCGCCCAAAAATTAGTGCCCGAAGGTCGGGGTGCCAAAACCCCCCAGCGGTAAAATGCCCAAAAATCGGGTGGGCTATAGCCTTGGTGGGGGGCGTTGGCGAAGTTCGTCCGCCGGACTCGGAATGGCCCGAGACTTTGCGGGCAGCCTCCGTGTGCCAAAAATAGGCCACGGGCACAGCCGCCCCCAAAAATTAGCTCCCGAAGGTCGGGGTGCCAAAACCCCCCAAATGGCCAAAAAACGGGTGGGCTATAGCCTTGGTGGGGGGCGTGGGCGAAGTTCGTCCGCCGGACTCGGAATGGCCCGAGACTTTGCGGGCGGCCTCCGTCTGCCAAAAATAGGGCACGGGCACAGCCGTACCCAAAAATTAGCAACCGAAGGTCGGGGTGCCAAAACCCCCCAAATGGCCAAAAAACGGGTGGGCTATAGCCTTGGTGGGGGGCGTGGGCGAACTTCGTCCGCCGAACTCGTAATGGCCCGAGACTTTGCGGGCAGCCTCCGTGTGCCAAAAATAGGCCACGGGCACAGCCGCGCCCAAAAATTAGCACCCGAAGGTCGGGGTGCCAAAACCCCCCAAATGGCCAAAAAACGGGTGGGCTATAGCCTTGGTGGGGGGCGTGGGCGAAGTTCGTCCGCCGGACTCGGAATGGCCCGAGACTTTGGGGGCGGCCTCCGTGTGCCAAAAATAGGACACGGGCAATGCCGTGCACAAAAATTAGTGCCCGAAGGTCGGGGAGTCAAAACCCCCCAAATGGCCAAAAAACGGGTGGGCTATAGCCTTGGTGGGGGGCGCGGGCGAAGTTCGTCCGCCGGACTCGGAATGGCCCGAGACATTGGGGGCGGCCTCTGTGTGGCAAAAATAGGCCACGGGCATAGCCGCGCCCAAAAATTAGCGCTTGAAGGTCGGGGTGCCAAACCCCCCAAATGCCCAAAAAACGGGTGGGCTATAGCCTTGGTGGGGGGCGTGGGCGAAGTTCGTCCGCCGGACTCGGAATGGCCCGAGACATTGGGGGCGGCCTCCGTGTGCCAAAAATAGGCCACGGGTACAGCCGCACCCAAAAATTAGCTCCCGAAGGTCGGGGTGCCAAAACCCCACAAATGGCCAAAATACGGGTGGGCTATAGCCTTGGTGGGGGGCGTGGGCGAAGTTCGTCCGCCGGACTCGGAATGGCCGGAGACTTTGCGGGCGGCCTCCATGTGCCAAAAATATGCCACGGGTACAGCCGCGCCCAAAAATTAGCGCCCGAAGGTCGGGGTGCCAAAACCCCCCAGCGGAAAAATGCCCAAAAATCGGGTGGGCTATAGCCTTGGTGGGGGGCGTGGGCGAAGTTCGTCCACCGGACTCGGAATGGCCCGAGACTTTGCAGGCCGCCTCCGTGTGCCAAAAATAGGCCACAGGTACAGCCGCGCCCAAAAATTAGCCCCCGAAGGTCGGGGTGCCAAAACCCCCCAAATGGCCAAAAAACGGGTGGGCTATTGCCTTGGTGGGGGGCGTGGGCGAAGTTCGTCCGCCGGACTCGGAATGGCCCGAGACTTTGTGGGCGGCCTCCGTGTACCAAAAATAGGCCACGGGCACAGCCGCGCCCAAAAATTAGAGCCCGAAGGTCGGGGTGCCAAAACCCCCCAGCGGAAACATGCCCAAAAATCGGGTGGGCTATAGCCTTGGTGGGGGGCGTTGGCGAAGTTCGTCCGCCGGACTCGGAATGGCCCGAAATTTTGCGGGCAGCCTCCGTGTGCCAAAAATAGGCCACGGGCACAGCCGCACCCAAAAATTAGCTCCCGAAGGTCGGGGTGCCAAAACCCCCCAAATGGCCAAAAAACGGGTGGGCTATATCCTTGGTGGGGGGCGTGGGCGAAGTTCGTCCGCCGGACTCGGAATGGCCCGAGACTTTGGGGGCGGCCTCCGTGTGCCAAAAATAGGACACGGGCAAAGCCGCGCACAAAAATTAGTGCCCCAAGGTCGGGGAGCCAAAACCCCCCAAATGGCCAAAAAACGGGTGGGCTATAGCCTTGGTGGGGGGCGCGGGCGAAGTTCGTCCGCCGGACTCGGAATGGCCCGAGACATTGGGGGCGGCCTCCGTGTGGCAAAAATAGGCCACGGGCATAGCCGCGCCCAAAAATTAGCGCTTGAAGGTCGGGGTGCCAAACCCCCCAAATGGCCAAAAAACGGGTGGGCTATAGCCTTGGTGGGGGGCGTGGGCGAAGTTCCTCCGCCGGACTCGGAATGGCCCGAGACATTGGGGACGGCCTCCGTGTGTCAAAAATAGGCCACGGGTACAGCCGCACCCAAAAATTAGCTCCCGAAGGTCGGGGTGCCAAAACCCCCCAAATGGCCAAAAAACGGGTGGGCTATAGCCTTGGTGGGGGGCGTGGGCGAAGTTCGTCCGCCGGACTCGGAATGGCCCGAGACTTTGCGGGCAGCCTCCATGTGCCAATAATATGCCACGGGTACAGCCGCGCCCAAAAATTAGCGCCCGAAGGTCGGGGTGCCAAAAGCCCCCAGCGGAAAAATGCCCAAAAATCGGGTGGGCTATAGCCTTGGTGGGGGGCGTGGGCGAAGTTCGTCCGCCGGACTCGGAATGGCCCGAGACTTTGCAGGCCGCCTCCGTGTGCCAAAAATAGGCCACAGGTACAGCCGCGGCCAAAAATTAGCCCCCGAAGGTCGGGGTGCCATAACCCCCCAAATGGCCAAAAAACGGGTGGGCTATTGCCTTGGTGGGGGGCGTTGGCGAAGTTCGTCCGCCGGACTCGGAATGGCTCGAGACTTTGTGGGCGGCCTCCGTGCACCAAAAATAGGCCACGGGCACAGCCGCGCCCAAAAATTAGAGCCCGAAGGTCGGGGTGCCAAAACCCCCCAGCGGAAAAATGCCCAAAAATCGGGTGGGCTATAGCCTTGGTGGGGGGCATTGGCGAAGTTCGTCTGCCGGACTCGGAATGGCCCGAAATTTTGCGGGCAGCCTCCGTGTGCCAAAAATAGGCCACGGGCACAGCCGCACAAAAAAATTAGCTCCCGAAGGTCGGGGTGCCAAAACCCCCCAAACGGCAAAAAAACGGGTGGGCTATAGCCTTGGTGGGGGGCGTGGGCGAAGTTCGTCCGCCGGACTCGGAATGGCCCGAGACATTGCGGGCGGCCTCCGTGTGCCAAAAATAGGCCACTGGCACAGCCGCACCCAAAAATTAGCAACCGAAGGTCGGGTTGCCAAAACCCCCCAAATGGCCAAAAAACGGGTGGGCTATAGCCTTGGTGGGGGGCGTGGGCGAAGTTCGTCTGCCGGACTCGGAATGGCCAGAGACTTTGGGGGCGGCCTCTGCGTGCCAAAAATAGGACACGGGCACAGCCGCGCCCAAAAATTAGCTCCCGAAGGTCGGGGCGCGAAAACCCCCCAAATGGCCAAAAAACGGGTGGGCTATAGCCTTGGTGGGGGGCGTGGGCGAAGTTCGTCCGCCGGACTCGGAATGGCCCGAGACATTGGGGGCGGCCTCCGTGTGGTAAAAATAGGCCACGGGCATAGCCGCGCCCAAAAATTAGCGCTTGAAGGTCGGGGTGCCAAACCCCCCAAATGGCCAAAAAACGGGTGGGCTATGGCCTTGGTGGGGGGCGTGCGCGAAGTTCGTCCGCCGGACTCGGAATGGCCCGAGACATTGGGGGCGGCCTCCATGTGCCAAAAATAGGCCACGGGTACAGCCGCGCCCAAAAATTAGCTCCCGAAGGTCGGTGTGCCAAAACCCCCCAAATGGCCAAAAAACGGGTGGGCTATAGCCTTGGTGGGGGGCGTGGGCGAAGTTCGTCCGCCGGACTCGGAATGGCCCGAGACTTTGCGGGAGGCCTCCGTGTGAAAACAATAGGCCACGGGAAAAGCCACGTACAAAAATTAGTCTCCGAAGGTCGGGGTGCCAAAACCCCCCAAATGGCCAAAAAACGGGTGGGCTATAGCCTTGGTCGGGGGCGTGGGCGAAGTTCGTCCGCCGGACTCGGAATGGCCCGAGACGTTGCGAGTGGCCTCCGTGTACCAATAATAGGCCACGGGCACTGCCGCGCCCAAAAATTAGCAGCCGAAGGTCGGGGTGCCAAAACCCCCCAGCGGAAAAATGGCCAAAAAACGGGTGGGCTATAACCTAGGTGGGGGGCGTGGGCAAAGTTCGTCCGCCGGACTCGGAATGGCCCGAGACTTTGCGGGCGTCCTCCGTGTGCCAAAAATAGGCCACGGGCACAGCCGCGCCCAAAAATTAGCGACCGAAGGTCTGGGTGCCAAAACCCCCCAAATGGCCAAAAAACGGGTGGGCTATAGCCTTGGTGGGGGGCGTGGGCGAAGTTCGTCCGCCGGACTCGGAATGGCCCGAGACTTTGCGGGCAGCCTCCGTGTACCAAAAATAGGCCACGGGAACAGCCGCGCCCAAAAATTAGCTCCCGAAGGTCGGGGTGCCCAAACCCCCCAAATGGCCAAAAAACGGGTGGGCTATAGCCTTGGTGGGGGGCGTGGGCGAAGTTCGTCCGCCGGACTCGGAATGGCCCGAGACTTTGCGGGCGGCCTCCGTGTCCAAAAAATAGGCCACGGACACAGCCGCGCCCAAAAATTAGCGCCTGAAGGTCAGGGTGCCAAAACCCCCCAAATGGCCAAAAAACGGGTGGGCTATAGCCTTGGTGGGGGCGTGGGCGAAGTTCGTCCGCCGGACTCGGAATGGCCCGAGACTTTGCGGGCGGCCTCCGTGTTCCAAAAATAGGCCACGGATACAACCGTGCCCAAAAATTAGCTCCCGAAGGTCGAGGTGCCAAAACCCCCCAAATGGCCAAAAAACGGGTGGGCTATAGCCTTGGTCGGGGGCGTGGGCGAAGTTCGTCCGCCGGACTCGGAATGGCCCGAGACGTTGCGGGTGGCCTCCGTGCGCCAATAATAGGCCACGGGCACTGCCGCGCCCAAAAATTAGCGCTTGAAGGTCGGGGTGCCAAACCCCCCAAATGGCCAAAAAACGGGTGGGCTATGGCCTTGGTAGGGGGCGTGCGCGAAGTTCGTCCGCCGGACTCGGAATGGCCCGAGACATTGGGGGCGGCCTCCATGTGCCAAAAATAGGCCACGGGTACAGCCGTGCCCAAAAATTAGCTCCCGAAGGTCGGTGTGCCAAAACCCCCCAAATGGCCAAAAAACGGGTGGGCTATAGCCTTGGTGGGGGGCGTGGGCGAAGTTCGTCCGCCGGACTCGGAATGGCCCGAGACTTTGCGGGAGGCCTCCGTGTGAAAACAATAGGCCACGGGAAAAGCCACGTACAAAAATTAGTCTCCGAAGGTCGGGGTGCCAAAACCCCCCAAATGGCCAAAAAACGGGTGGGCTATAGCCTTGGTCGGGGGCGTGGGCGAAGTTCGTCCGCCGGACTCGGAATGGCCCGAGACGTTGCGGGTGGCCTCCGTGTACCAATAATAGGCCACGGGCACTGCCGCGCCCAAAAATTAGCGCTTGAAGGTCGGGGTGCCAAACCCCCCAAATGGCCAAAAAACGGGTGGGCCATGGCCTTGGTGGGGGGCGTGCGCGAAGTTCGTCCGCCGGACTCGGAATGGCCCGAGACATTGGGGGCGGCCTCCATGTGCCAAAAATAGGCCACGGGTACAGCCGCGCCCAAAAATTAGCTCCCGAAGGTCGGTGTGCCAAAACCCCCCAAATGGCCAAAAAACGGGTGGGCTATAGCCTTGGTGGAGGGCGTGGGCGAAGTTCGTCCGCCGGACTCGGAATGGCCCGAGACTTTGCGGGAGGCCTCCGTGTGAAAACAATAGGCCACGGGAAAAGCCACGTACAAAAATTAGTCTCCGAAGGTCGGGGTGCCAAAACCCCCCAAATGGCCAAAAAACGGGTGGGCTATAGCCTTGGTCGGGGGCGTGGGCGAAGTTCGTCCGCCGGACTCGGATTAGCCCGAGACTATGCGGGCGGCCTCCGTTAGATAAAAGTAGGCCACGGACACAGCCGCGCCCAAAAATTAGCACCCGAAGGTCGGGGTGCCAAAACCCCCCAGCGGAAAAATGGCCAAAAATCGGGTGGGCTATAGCCTTGGTGGGGGGCGTGGGCGAAGTTCGTCCGCCGGTCTCGGAATGGCCCGAGACTTTGCGGGCGGCCTCCGTGTCCCAAAATAGGCCACGGGCACAGCCGCGCACAAAAATTAGCGTCCGAAGGTCGGGGAGCCAAAACCCCCCAAATGGCCAAAAAACGGGTGGGCTATAGCCTTGGTGGGGGGCGTGGGCGAAGTTCGTCCGCCGGACTCGGAATGGCCCGAGACTTTGCGGGCAGCCTCCGTGTACCAAAAATAGGCCACGGGAACAGCCGCGCCCAAAAATTAGCTCCCGAAGGTCGGGGTGCCAAAACCCCCCAAATGGCCAAAAAACGGGTGGGCTATAGCCTTGGTGGGGGGCGTGGGCGAAGTTCGTCCGCCGGACTCGGAATAGCCCGAGACTTTGCGGGCGGCCTCCGTGTGGTAAAAATAGGCCACGGGCACAGCCGCGCCCAAAAATTAGCACCCGAAGGTCGGGGTGCCAAAACCCCCCAGCGGAAAAATGGCCAAAAAACGGGTGGGCTATAGCCTTGGTCGTGGGCGTGGGCAAAGTTCGTCCGCCGGAATCGGAATGGCCCGAGACTTTGCGGGCGGCTTCCGTGTGCCAAAAATAGGGCACGGGCACAGCCGCGCCCAAAAATTAGCACCCGAAGGTCGGGGTGCCAAAACCCCCCAGCGGAAAAATGGCCAAAAAACGGGTGGGCTATAGCCTTGGTGGGGGGCGTGGGCGAAGTTCGTCCGCCGGACTCGGAATGGCCCGAGACTTTGGGGGCGGCCTCCATGTGCCAAAAATAGGAAACGGGTACAGCCGCGCCCAAAAATTAGCCCCCGAAGGTCGGGGTGCCAAAACCCCCCAAATGGCCAAAAAACGGGTGGGCTATAGCCTTGGTGGGGGGCGTGGGCGAAGTTCGTCCGCCGGACTCGGAATGGCCCGAGACTTTGCGGGCGGCCTCCGTGTGCCAAAAATAGGCCACGGGCACAGCCGCACCCAAAAATTAGCGCCCGAAGGTCAGGGCGCCAAAACCCCCCAAATGGCCAAAAAACGGGTGGGCTATAGCCTTGGTGGGGGCGTGGGCGAAGTTCGTCCGCCGGACTCGGAATGGCCCGAGACTTTGCGGGCGGCCTCCGTGTGCCAAAAATAGGCCACGGATACAGCCGTGCCCAAAAATTAGCTCCCGAAGGTCGGGGTGCCAAAACCCCCCAAATGGCCAAAAAACGGGTGGGCTATAGCCTTGGTGGGGGGCGTGGGCGAAGTTCGTCCGCCGGACTCGGAATGGCCCGAGACTTTGCGGGCGGCCTCCGTGTCCAAAAAATAGGCCACGGACACAGCCGCGCCCAAAAATTAGCGCCTGAAGGTCAGGGTGCCAAAACCCCCCAAATGGCCAAAAAACGGGTGGGCTATAGCCTTGGTGGGGGCGTGGGCGAAGTTCGTCCGCCGGACTCGGAATGGCCCGAGACTTTGCGGGCGGCCTCCGTGTTCCAAAAATAGGCCACGGATACAACCGTGCCCAAAAATTAGCTCCCGAAGGTCGGGGTGCCAAAACCCCCTAAATGGCCAAAAAACGGGTGGGCTATAGGCTTGGTGGGGGGCGTGGGCGAAGTTCGTCCGCCGGACTCGGAATGGCCCGAGACTTTGCGGGAGGCCTCCGTGTGAAAACAATAGGCCACGGGAAAAGCCGCGTACAAAAATTAGTCTCCGAAGGTCGGGGTGCCAAAACCCCCCAAATGGCCAAAAAACGGGTGGGCTATAGCCTTGGTCGGGGGCGTGGGCGAAGTTCGTCCGCCGGACTCGGAATGGCCCGAGACGTTGCGGGTGGCCTCCATGCGCCAATAATAGGCCACGGGCAATGCCGCGCCCAAAAATTAGCAGCCGAAGGTCGGGGTGCCAAAACCCCCCAGCGGAAAAATGGCCAAAAAACGGGTGGGCTATAGCCTTGGTGGGGGGCGTGGGCAAAGTTCGTCCGCCGGACTCGGAATGGCCCGAGACTTTGCGGGCGTCCTCCGTGTGCCAAAAATAGACCACGGGCACAGCCGCGACCAAAAATTAGCGCCCGAAGGTCGGGGTGCCAAAACCCCCCAAAGGGCCAAAAAACGGGTGGGCTATAGCCTTGGTGGGGGGCGTGGGCGAAGTTCGTCCGCCGGACTCGGAATGGCCCGAGACATTGCAGGCGGCCTCCATGTGCCAAAAATAGGCCACGGGCACAGCCGCGCCCAAAAATTAGCGCCCGAAGGTCTGGGTGCCAAAACCCCCCAAATGGCCAAAAAACGGGTGGGCTATAGCCTTGGTGGGGGGCGTGGGCGAAGTTCGTCCGCCGGACTCGGAATGGCCCGAGACTTTGCGGGCGGCCTCCATGTGCCAAAAATATGCCACGGGTACAGCCGCGCCCAAAAATTAGCGCCCGAAGGTCTGGGTGCCAAAACCCCCCAGCGGAAAAATGCCCAAAAATCGGGTGGGCTATAGCCTTGGTGGGGGGCGTGGGCGAAGTTCGTCCTCCGGACTCGGAATGGCCCGAGACTTTGCAGGCCGCCTCCGTGTGCCAAAAATAGGCCACAGGTACAGCCGCGGCCAAAAATTAGCCCCCGAAGGACGGGGTGCCAAAACCCCCCAAATGGCCAAAAAACGGGTGGGCTATTGCCTTGGTGGGGGGCGTGGGCGAAGTTCGTCCGCCGGACTCGGGATGGCCCGAGACTTTGTGGGCGGCCTCCATGTACCAAAAATAGGCCACGGGCACAGCCGCGACCAAAAATTAGAGCCCGAAGGTCGGGGTGCCAAAACCCCCCAGCGGAAAAATGCCCAAAAATCGGGTGGGCTATAGCCTTGGTGGGGGGCGTTGGCGAAGTTCGTCCGCCGGACTCGGAATGGCCCGAGACTTTGGGGTCAGCCTCCGTGTGCCAAAAATAGGCCACGGGCACAGCCGCACCAAAAAATTAGCTCCCGAAGGTCGGGGTGCCAAAACCCCCCAAATGGCCAAAAAACGGGTGGGCTATAGCCTTGGTGGGGCGTGGCGGTTCGTCCGGACTCGGAATGGCCCGAGACTTTGCGGGCGGCCTCCGTGTGCCAAAAATAGGCCACGGGCACAGCCGCACCCAAAAATTAGCAACCGAAGGTCGGGGTGCCAAAACCCCCCAAATGGCCAAAAAACGGGTGGGCTATAGCCTTGGTGGGGGGCGTGGGCGAAGTTCGTCCGCCGGACTCGGAATGGCCCGAGACTTTGGGGGTGGCCTCTGCGTGCCAAAAATAGGACACGGGTACAGCCGCGCCCAAAAATTAGCTCCCGAAGGTCGGGGTGCCAAAACCCCGCAAATGGCCAAAAAACGGGTGGGCTATAGCCTTGGTGGGGGGCGTGGGCGAAGTTCGTCCGCCGGACTCGGAATGGCCCGAGACATTGGGCGCGGCCTCCGTGTGGTAAAAATAGGACACGGGCATAGCCGCGCCCAAAAATTAGCGCTTGAAGGTCGGGGTGCCAAACCCCCCAAATGGACAAAAAACGGGTGGGCTATGGCCTTGTTGGGGGGCGTGCGCGAAGTTCGTCCGCCGGACTCGGAATGGCCCGAGACTTTGCGGGTGGCCTCCATGTGCCAAAAATAGGCCACGGGTACAGCCGCGCCCAAAAATTAGCTCCCGAAGGTCGGGGTGCCAAAACCCCCCAAATGGCCAAAAAACGGGTGGCCTATAGCCTTGGTGGGGGGCGTGGGCGAAGTTCGTCCGCCGGACTCGGAATGGCCCGAGACTTAGCGGGCGGCCTCCCTGTGCAAAAAAAAGGCAACGGACACAGCCGCGCCCAAAAATTAGCGCCCGAAGGTCTGGGTGCCAAAACCCCCCAAATGGCCAAAAAACGGGTGGGCTATAGCCTTGTTGGGGGCGTGGGCGAAGTTCGTCCGCCGGACTCGGAATGGCCCGAGACTTTGCGGGCGGCCTCCTGTGTGCCAAAAATAGGCCACGGATACAACCGTGCCCAAAAATTAGCTCCCGAAGGTCGGGGTGCCAAAACCCCCCAAATGGCAAAAAAACGGGTGGGCTATAGCCTTGGTGGGGGGCGTGGGCGAAGTTCGTCCGCCGGACTCGGAATGGCCCGAGACTTTGCGGGAGGCCTCCGTGTGAAAACAATAGGCCATGGGAAAAGCCGCGTACAAAAATTAGTCTCCGAAGGTCGGGGTGCCAAAACCCCCCAAATGGCCAAAAAACGGGTGGGCTATAGCCTTGGTCGGGGGCGTGGGCGAAGTTCGTCCGCCGGACTCGGAATGGCCCGAGATGTTGCGGGTGGCCTCCGTGTGCCAATAATAGGCCACGGGCACTGCCACGCCCAAAAATTAGCAGCCGAAGGTCGGGGTACCAAAACCCCCCAGCGGAAAAATGGCCAAAAAACGGGTGGGCTATAGCCTTGGTGGGGGGCGTGGGCAAAGTTCGTCCGCCGGACTCGGAATGGCCCGAGACTTTGCGGGCGTCCTCCGTGTGCCAAAAATAGACCATGGGCCCAGCCGCGACCAAAAATTAGCGCCCGAAGGTAGGGGTGCCAAAACCCCCCAAATGGCCAAAAAACGGGTGGGCTATAGCCTTGGTGGGGGGCGTGGGCGAAGTTCGTCCGCCGGACTCGGAATGGCCCGAGACTTTGCGGGCAGCCTCCGTGTACCAAAAATAGGCCACGGGAACAGCCGCGCCCAAAAATTAGCTCCCGAAGGTCGGGGTGCCAAAACCCCCCAAATGGCCAAAAAACGGGTGGGCTATAGCCTTGGTGGGGGGCGTGGGCGAAGTTCGTCCGCCGGACTCGGAATGGCCCGAGACTTTGCGGGTGGCCTCCGTGTGAAAAAAATAGGCCACGGGCAAAGCCGCGTACACAAATTAGTCCCCGAAGGTCGGGGTGCCAAAACCCCCCAAATGTCCAAAAAACGGGTGGGCTATAGCCTTGGTGGGGGGCGTGGGCGAAGATCGTCCGCCGGACTCGGAATGGCCCGAGACTTTGCGGGCGGCCTCCGTGTGCCTAAAATAGGCCACGGGTACAGCCGCGCCCAAAAATTAGCGCCCGAAGGTCGGGGTGCCAGAACCCCCCAACTGGCCAAAAAACGGGTGGGCTATAGCCTTGGTGGGGGGCGTGTGCGAAGTTCGTCCGCCGGACTCGGAATGGCCCGAGACTTTGCGGGCGGCCTCCGTGTGCCAAAAATAAGCCACGGGCACAGCCGCGCCCAAAAATTAGCGCCCGAAGGTCGGGGTGCCAAAACCCCCCAGCGGAAAATGGCCTAAAAACGGGTGGGCTATAGCCTTGGTGGGGGGCGTGGGCAAAGTTCGTGCGCCGCACTCGGAATGGCCCGAGACTTTGCGGGCGGCCTCCGTGTGCCAAAAATAGGCCACGGACACAGCCGTGCCCAAAAATTAGCACCCGAAGGTCGGGGCGCCAAAACCCCCCAAATGGCAAAAAATCGGGTGGGCTATAGCCTTGGTGGGGGGCGTGGGCGAAGTTCGTCCGCCGGACTCGGAATAGCCCGAGACTTTGCGGGCAGCCTCCGTGTGCCAAAAGTAGGCCACGGACACAGCCGTACCCAAAAATTAGCACCCGAAGGTCGGGGTGCCAAAACCCCCCAGCGGAAAAATGGCCAAAAAACGGGTGGGCTATAGCCTTGGTGGGGGGTGTGGGCAAAGTTCGTCCGCCGGACTCGGAATGGCCCGAGACTTTGCGGGCGGCCTTCGTGTGCAAAAAATAGGCCACGGTCACAGCCATGCCCGAAAATTAGCCCCCGACGGTCGGGGTGCCAAAACCCGCAAATGGCCAAAAAACGGGTGGGCTATAGCCTTGGTGGGGGGCATGGGCAAAGTTCGTCCGCCGGGCTCGGAATGGCCCAAGACTTTGGGGGTTGCCTCCGTGTGCCAATAATAGGCCACGGTCACAGCCGCGCCCAAAAATTAGACCCCGACGGTCGGGGCGCCAAAACCCCCCAAATGGCCAAAAAACGGGTGGGCTATAGCCTTGGTGGGGGGTGTGGGCGAAGTTCGTCCGCCGGACTCGGAATAGCCCGAGACTTTGCGGGCAGCCTCCGTGTGCAAAAAGTAGGCCACGGACACAGCCGCACCCAAAAATTAGCACCCGAAGGTCGGGGTGCCAAAACCCCCCAGCGGAAAAATGGCCAAAAAACGGGTGGGCTATAGCCTTGGTGGGGGGCGTGGGCAAAGTTCGTGCGCCGGACTCGGAATGGCCCGAGACTTTGCGGGTGGCCTCCGTGTGCCAAAAATAGGCCACGGGCACAGCCGCGCCCGAATGTCGGTGTACCAAAACCCCCCAGCGGAAAAATTGCCAAAAAACGGGTGGGCTATAGCCTTGTGGGGGGCGTGGGCGAAGTTCGTCCGCCGGACTCGGAATGGCCCGAGACTTTGGGGGCGGCCTCCGTGTCCCAAAATAGGCCATGGGCACAGCTGCGCCCAAAAATTAGCGCCCGAAGGTCGGGGTGCCAAAACCCCCCAAATGGCCAAAAAACGGGTGGGCTATAGCCTTGGTGGGGGGCGTGGGCGAAGTTCGTCCGCCGGACGCGGAATAGCCCGAGACTTTGTGGCAGCCTCCGTGTGCAAAAAATAGGCCACGGTCACAGCCACGCCCAAAAATTAGCCCCCGACGGTCGGGGTGCCAAAACCCGCAAATGGCCAAAAAACGGGTGGGCTATAGCCTTGGTGGGGGGCATGGGCGAAGTTCGTCCGCCGGACTCGGAATGGCCCAAGACTTTGGGGGTGGCCTCCGTGTGCCAAAAATAGGCCACGGGCACAGCCGCGCCAGAATGTCGGGGTGCCAAAACCCCCCAGCGGAAAAATGGCCAAAAAACGGGTGGGCTATAGCCTTGGTGGGGGGCGTGGGCAAAGTTCGTGCGCCGGACTCGGAATGGCCCGAGACTTTGCGGGTGGCCTCCGTGTGCCAAAAATAGGCCACGGGCACAGCCGCGCCCAAATGTCGGTGTACCAAAACCCCCCAGCGGAAAAATGGCCAAAAAACGGGTGGGCTATAGCCTTGGTGGGGGGCGTGGGCGAAGTTCGTCCGCCGGACTCGGAATGGCCCGAGACTTTGGGGGCGGCCTCCGTGTCCCAAAATAGGCCATGGGCACAGCTGCGCCCAAAAATTAGCGCCCGAAGGTCGGGGTGCCAAAACCCCCCAAATGGCCAAAAAACGGGTGGGCTATAGCCTTGGTGGGGGGCGTGGGCGAAGTTCGTCCGCCGGACGCGGAATAGCCCGAGACTTTGTGGCAGCCTCCGTGTGCAAAAAATAGGCCACGGTCACAGCCACGCCCAAAAATTAGCCCCCGACGGTCGGGGTGCCAAAACCCGCAAATGGCCAAAAAACGGGTGGGCTATAGCCTTGGTGGGGGGCATGGGCGAAGTTCGTCCGCCGGACTCGGAATGGCCCAAGACTTTGGGGGTGGCCTCCGTGTGCCAAAAATAGGCCACGGGCACAGCCGCGCCAGAATGTCGGGGTGCCAAAACCCCCCAGCGGAAAAATGGCCAAAAAACGGGTGGGCTATAGCCTTGGTGGGGGGCGTGGGCGAAGTTCGTCCGCCGGACTCGGAATGGCCCGAGACTTTGGGGGCGGCCTCCGTGTCCCAAAAATAGTCCACCGTCACAGCCGCGCCCAAAAATTAGCCCCCGACGGTCGGGGCGCCAAAACCCCCCAAATGGCCAAAAAACGGGTGGGCTATAGCCTTGGTGGGGGGCACGGGCGAAGTTCGTCCGCCGGACTCGGAATAGACCGAGACTTTGCGGGCAGCCTCCGTGTGCAAAAAATAGGCCACGGTCACGGCCGCGCCCAAAAATTAGCCCCGACGGTCGGGGTGCCAAAACCCGCAAATGGCCAAAAAACGGGTGGGCTATAGCCTTGGTGGGGGGCGTGGGCGAAGTTCGTCCGCCGGACTCGGAATAGCCCGAGACTTTGCGGGCAGCCGCCGTGTGCCAAAAGTAGGCAACGGACAGAGCCGTGCCCAAAAATTAGCACCCGAAGGTCGGGGTGCCAAAACCCCCCAGCGGAAAAATGGCCAAAAAACGGGTGGGCTATAGCCTTGGTGGGGGGCGTGGGCGAAGTTCGTCCGCCGGACTCGGAATGGCCCGAGACTTTGCGGGCGGCCTCCGTGTGCCAAAAATAGGACACGGGCACAGCCGCGCCCAAAAATTAGCTCCCGAAGGTCGGGGTGCCAAAACCCCCCAAATGGCCAAAAAACGGGTGGGCTATAGCCTTGGTGGGGGGCGTGGGCGAAGTTCGTCCGCCGGACTCGGAATGGCCCGAGACTTTGCGGCCGGCCTCCGTGTCCCAAAATAGGCCACGGGCACAGCCGCGCACAAAAATTAGCGTCCGAAGGTCGGGGAGCCAAAACCCCCCAAATGGCCAAAAAACAGGTGGGCTATAGCCTTGGTGGGGGGCGTGCATGACGTTTGTCCGCCGGACTCGGAATAGCCCGAGACTTTGCGGGCGGCCTCCGTTAGATAAAATTAGGCCACGGACACAGCCGCACCCAAAAATTAGCACCCGAAGGTCGGGGTGCCAAAACCCCCCAGCGGAAAAATGGCCAAAAAACGGGTGGGCTATAACCTTGGTGGGGGGCGTGGGCAAAGTTCGTGCGCCGGACTCGGAATAGCCCGAGACTTTGCGGGCAGCCTCCGTGTGCCAAAAGTAGGCCACGGACACAGCCGTACCCAAAAATTAGCACCCGAAGGTCGGGGTGCCAAAACCCCCCAGCGGAAAAATGGCCAAAAAACGGGTGGGCTATAGCCTTGGTGGGGGGTGTGGGCAAAGTTCGTCCGCCGGACTCGGAATGGCCCGAGACTTTGCGGGCGGCCTTCGTGTGCAAAAAATAGGCCACGGTCACAGCCATGCCCGAAAATTAGCCCCCGACGGTCGGGGTGCCAAAACCCGCAAATGGCCAAAAAACGGGTGGGCTATAGCCTTGGTGGGGGGCATGGGCGAAGTTCGTCCGCCGGGCTCGGAATGGCCCAAGACTTTGGGGGTTGCCTCCGTGTGCCAATAATAGGCCACGGTCACAGCCGCGCCCAAAAATTAGCCCCCGACGGTCGGGGCGCCAAAACCCCCCAAATGGCCAAAAAACGGGTGGGCTATAGCCTTGGTGGGGGGTGTGGGCGAAGTTCGTCCGCCGGACTCGGAATAGCCCGAGACTTTGCGGGCAGCCTCCGTGTGCAAAAAGTAGGCCACGGACACAGCCGTACCCAAAAATTAGCACCCGAAGGTCGGGGTGCCAAAACCCCCCAGCGGAAAAATGGCCAAAAAACGGGTGGGCTATAGCCTTGGTGGGGGGCGTGGGCAAAGTTCGTGCGCCGGACTCGGAATGGCCCGAGACTTTGCGGGTGGCCTCCGTGTGCCAAAAATAGGCCACGGGCACAGCCGCGCCCGAATGTCGGTGTACCAAAACCCCCCAGCGGAAAAATGGCCAAAAAACGGGTGGGCTATAGCCTTGGTGGGGGGCGTGGGCGAAGTTCGTCCGCCGGACTCGGAATGGCCCGAGACTTTGGGGGCGGCCTCCGTGTCCCAAAATAGGCCATGGGCACAGCTGCGCATAAAAATTAGCGCCCGAAGGTCGGGGTGCCAAAACCCCCCAAATGGCCAAAAAACGGGTGGGCTATAGCCTTGGTGGGGGGCGTGGGCGAAGTTCGTCCGCCGGACGCGGAATAGCCCGAGACTTTGTGGCAGCCTCCGTGTGCAAAAAATAGGCCACGGTCACAGCCACGCCCAAAAATTAGCCCCCGACGGTCGGGGTGCCAAAACCCGCAAATGGCCAAAAAACGGGTGGGCTATAGCCTTGGTGGGGGGCATGGGCGAAGTTCGTCCGCCGGACTCGGAATGGCCCAAGACTTTGGGGGTGGCCTCCGTGTGCCAAAAATAGGCCACGGGCACAGCCGCGCCCGAATGTCGGGGTGCCAAAACCCCCCAGCGGAAAAATGGCCAAAAAACGGGTGGGCTATAGCCTTGGTGAGGGCGGAGGGGCGGGGTCGTCCGCCCGACTCGGAATGGCCCGAGACTTTGGGGGCGGCCTCCGTGTCCCAAAAATTGTCCACCGTCACAGCCGCGCCCAAAAATTAGCCCCCGACGGTCGGGGCGCCAAAACCCCCCAAATGGCCAAAAAACGGGTGGGCTATAGCCTTGGTGGGGGGCGCGGGCGAAGTTCGTCCGCCGGACTCGGAATAGACCGAGACTTTGCGGGCAGCCTCCGTGTGCAAAAAATAGGCCACGGTCACAGCCGCACCCAAAAATTAGCCCCCGACGGTCGGGGCACAAAAACCCCCCAAATGGCCAAAAGACGGGTGGGCTATAGCCTTGGTGGGGGGGGTGGGCGAAGTTCGTTCGCCGGACTCGGAATAGCCCGAGACTTTGCGGGCAGCCTCCGTGTGCCAAAAGTAGGCCACGGACACAGCCGCGCCCAAAAATTAGCACCCGAAGGTCGGGGTGCCAAAACCCCCCAGCGGAAAAATGGCCAAAAAACGGGTGGGCTATAGCCTTGGTGGGGGGCGTGGGCAAAGTTCATGCGCCGGACTCGGAATGGCCCGAGACTTTGCGGCGGCCTCCGTGTGCCAAAAATAGGCCACGGGCACAGCGCGCCGAATGTCGGGTGCCAAAACCCCAGCAGAAAAATGGCCAAAAACGGTGGGCTATAGCCTTGGTGGGGCGTGGCGAAGTTCGTCCGCCGGACTCGGAATGGCCCGAGACTTTGGGGGCGGCCTCCGTGTGCCAAAAATAGGCCACGGTCACAGCCGCGCCCAAAAATTAGCCCCCGACGGTCGGGGTGCCAAAACCCCCCAAATGGCCAAAAAACGGGTGGGCTATAGCCTTGGTGGGGGGCGTGGGCGAAGTTCGTCCGCCGGACTCGGAATAGCCCGAGACTTTGCGGGCAGCCTCCGTGTGCAAAAAATAGGCCACGGTCACAGCCACGCCCAAAAATTAGCCCCCGACGGTCGGGGTGCCAAAACCCGCAAATGGCCAAAAAACGGGTGGGCTATAGCCTTGGTGGGGGGCGTGGGCGAAGTTCGTTCGCCGGACTCGGAATAGCCCGAGACTTTGCGGGCAGCCTCCGTGTGCCAAAAGTAGGCCACGGACACAGCCGCGCCCAAAAATTAGCACCCGAAGGTCGGGGTGCCAAAACCCCCCAGCGGAAAAATGGCCAAAAAACGGGTGGGCTATAGCCTTGGTGGGGGGCGTGGGCAAAGTTCATGCGCCGGACTCGGAATGGCCCGAGACTTTGCGGCGGCCTCCGTGTGCCAAAAATAGGCCACGGGCACAGCCGCGCCCGAATGTCGGGGTGCCAAAACCCCCCAGCAGAAAAATGGCCAAAAAACGGGTGGGCTATAGCCTTGGTGGGGGGCGTGGGCGAAGTTCGTCCGCCGGACTCGGAATGGCCCGAGACTTTGGGGGCGGCCTCCGTGTGCCAAAAATAGGCCACGGTCACAGCCGCGCCCAAAAATTAGCCCCCGACGGTCGGGGCGCCAAAACCCCCCAAATGGCCAAAAAACTGGTGGGCTATAGCCTTGGTGGGGGGCGTGGGCGAAGTTCGTCCGCCGGACTCGGAATAGCCCGAGACTTTGCGGGCAGCCTCCGTGTGCAAAAAATAGGCCACGGTCACAGCCACGCCCAAAAATTAGCCCCCGACGGTCGGGGTGCCAAAACCCGCAAATGGCCAAAAAACGGGTGGGCTATAGCCTTGGTGGGGGGCGTGGGCGAAGTTCGTCCGCCGGACTCGGAATATCCCGAGACTTTGCGGGCAGCCGCCGTGTGCCAAAAGTAGGCCACGGACAGAGCCGTGCCCAAAAATTAGCACCCGAAGGTCGGGGTGCCAAAACCCCCCAGCGGAAAAATGGCCAAAAAACGGGTGGGCTATAGCCTTGGTGGGGGGCGTGGGCAAAGTTCGTCCGCCGGACTCGGAATGGCCCGAGACTTTGCGGGCGGCCTCCGTGTGCCAAAAATAGGACACGGGCACAGCGCCCAAAATTAGCTCGAAGGTCGGGTGCCAAAACCCCCAAATGGCCAAAAAACGGGTGGGCTATAGCCTTGGTGGGGGGCGTGGGCGAAGTTCGTCCGCCGGACTCGGAATGGCCCGAGACTTTGCGGCCGGCCTCCGTGTCCCAAAATAGGCCACGGGCACAGCCGCGCACAAAAATTAGCGTCCGAAGGTCGGGGAGCCAAAACCCCCCAAATGGCCAAAAAACAGGTGGGCTATAGCCTTGGTGGGGGGCGTGCATGACGTTCGTCCGCCGGACTCGGAATAGCCCGAGACTTTGCGGGCGGCCTCCGTTAGATAAAAGTAGGCCACGGACACAGCCGCACCAAAAAATTAGCACCCGAAGGTCGGGGTGCCAAAACCCCCCAGCGGAAAAATGGCCAAAAAACGGGTGGGCTTTAGCCTTGGTGGGGGGCGTGGGCAAAGTTCATCCGCCGGACTCGGAATAGCCCGAGACTTTGCGGGCAGCCTCCGTTAGATAAAAGTAGGCCACGGACACAGCCGCGCCCAAAAATTAGCACCCGAAGGTCGGGGTGCCAAAACCCCCCAGCGGAAAAATGGCCAAAAATCGGGTGGGCTATAGCCTTGGTGGGGGGCGTGGGCGAAGTTCGTCCGCCGGACTCGGAATGGCCCGAGACTTTGCGGCCGTCCTCCGTGTCCCAAAATAGGCCACGGGCACAGCCGCACACAAAAATTAGCGTCCGAAGGTCGGGGAGCCAAAACCCCCCAAATGGCCAAAAAACAGGTGGGCTATAGCCTTGGTGGGGTGCGTGCGCGACGTTCGTCCGCCGGACTCGGAATAGCCCGAGACTTTGCGGGCGGCCTCCGTTAGATAAAAGTAGGACACGGACACAGCCGCACCCAAAAATTAGCACCCGAAGGTCGGGGTGCCAAAACCCCCCAGCGGAAAAATGGCCAAAAAACGGGTGGGCTATAGCCTTGGTGGGGGGCGTGGGCAAAGTTCGTCCGCCGGACTCGGAATAGCCCGAGACTTTGCGGGCGGCCTCCGTTAGATAAAAGTAGGCCACGGACACAGCCGCGCCCAAAAATTAGCACCTGAAGGTCGGGGTGCCAAAACCCCCCAGCGGAAAAATGGCCAAAAATCGGGTGGGCTATAGCCTTTGTGGGGGGGCGTGGGCGAAGTTCGTCCGCCGGACTCGGAATGGCCCGAGACTTTGCGGGCGGCCTCCGTGTCCAAAAATAGGCCACGGGCACAGCCGCGCACAAAAATTAGCGTCCGATGTTCGGGGAGCCAAAACCCCCCAAATGGCCAAAAAACAGGTGGGCTATAGCCTTGGTGGGGGGCGTGCGCGACGTTCGTCCGCCGGACTCGGAATAGCCCGAGACTTTGCGGGCGGCCTCCGTTAGATAAAAGTAGGCCACGGACACAGCCGCGCCCAAAAATTAGCATCCGAAGGTCGGGGTGCCAAAACCCCCCAGCGGAAAAATGGCCAAAAAACGGGTGGGCTATAGCCTTGGTGGGGGGCGTGGGCAAATTTCGTCCGCCGTACTCGGAATGGCCTGAGACATTGCGGGCAGCCTCCATTTGCAAAAAATAGTCCACGGGCACAGCCGCCCCCAAAAATTAGCCCCCGATGGTCGGGGTGCCAAAACCCCCCAAATGGCCAAAAATCGGGTGGGCTATAGCCTTGGTGGGGGCGTGGCGGTCCGCCGGACTCGGAATGGCCCGAGACTTTGCGGGCGGCCTCCGTGTACCAAAACTAGGCCACGGGCACAGCCGCGCCCAAAAATTTGCGCCCGAAGGTCGGGGTGCCAAAACCCCCCAAATGGCCAAAAAACGGGTGGGCTATAGCCTTGGTGGGGGGCGTGGGCGAAGTTCGTCCGCCGGACTCGGAATGGCCCGAGACTTTGCGGGCGGCCCCCGTGTGACAAAAATAGGCCACGGGCACAGCCGCGCCCAAAAATTAGCTCCCGAAGGTCGGGGTGCCAAAACCCCCCAGCGGAAAAATGGCCAAAAAACGGGTGGGCCATTGCCTTGGGGGGGGCGTAGGCAAAGTTCGTCCGCCGGACTCGGAATGGCCGAGACTTTACGGGCGGCCTCCGTGTGCCAAAAATAGACCACGGGCACAGCCGCGCCCAAAAATTAGCATCCGAAGGTCGGGGTGCAAAAACCCCCCAGCGGAAAAATGGCCAAAAAACGGGTGGGCTATAGCCTTGGTGGGGGGCGTGGGCAAAGTTCGTCCGCCGTACTCGGAATGGCCCGAGACATTGCGGGCGGCCTCCATGTGCAAAAAATAGTCCACGGGCACAGCTGCGCCCAAAAATTAGCCCCCGATGGTCGGGGGGCCAAAACCCCCCAAATGGCCAAAAATCGGGTGGGCTATAGCCTTGGTGGGGGGCGTGGGCGAAGTTCGTCCGCCGGACTCGGAATGGCCCGAGACTTTGCGGGCGGCCTCCGTGTACCAAAACTAGGCCACGGGCACAGCCGCGCCCAAAAATTAGTGCCCGAAGGTCGGGGTGCCAAAACCCCCCAGTTGGCCAAAAAACGGGTGGGCCATAGCCTTGGTGGGGGGCCGTAGGCAAAGTTCGTCCGCCGGACTCGGAATGGCCCGAGACTTTGCGGGCGACCCCCGTGTGCCAAAAATAGGCCACGGGCACAGCCGCGCCCGAAAATTAGCTCCCGAAGGTGGGTGCCAAACCCCCAGCGGAAAAATGGCCAAAAAACGGGTGGGCCATAGCCTTGGTGGGGGGCGTAGGCAAAGTTTGTCCGCCGGACTCGGAATGGGCCGAGACTTTGCGGGCGGCCTCCGTGTGCCAAAAATAGGCCGCGGGCACAGCCCAAAAATTAGGCCCGAAGGTCGGGGTGCCAAAACCCCGAAATGGCTAAAAATCGGGTGGGCTATAGCCTTGGTGGGCGTGGCGAAGTTCGTCCGCGGACTCGGAATGGCCCGAGACTTTGTTGGCGGCCTCCGTGTACTAAAAATAGGCCACGGGCCCAGCCGCGGCCAAAAATTATCGCCCGAAGGTCGGGGTGCCAAAACCCCCCAAATGGCCAAAAATCGGGTGGGCTATAAACTTGGTAGGGGGCGTGGGCGAAGTTCGTCCGCCGGACTCGGAATGGCCCGAGACTTTGTTGGCGGCCTCCGTGTACTAAAAATAGGCCACGGGCACAGCCGCGCCCAAAAATTAGCACCCGAATGTCGGGGTGCCAAAACCCCCCAAATGGCGAAAAAACGGGTGGGCTATGGCCTTGGTGGGGGGCGTGGGCGAAGTTCGTCAGCCGGACTCGGAATGGCCCGAGACTTTGTTGGCGGCCTCCGTGTACTAAAAATAGACCACGGGCCCAGCCGCGGCCAAAAATTATCGCCCGAAGGTCGGGGTGCCAAAACCCCCCAGTTGGTCAAAAAACGGGTGGGCCATAGCCTTGGTGGGGGGCGTAGACAAAGTTCGTCCGCCGGACTCGGAATGGCCCGAGACTTTGCGGGCGACCCCCGTGTGCCAAAAATAGGCCACGGGCACAGCCGCGCCCAAAAATTAGATCCCGAAGGTCGGGGTGCCAAAACCCCCCAAATGGCCAAAAAACGGGTGGGCCATAGCCTCGGTGGGGGGCGTAGGCAAAGTTCGTCCGCCGGTCTCGGAATGGCCCGAGACTTTGCGGGCGGCCTACGTGTGCCAAAAATAGGCCACGGGCACAGCCGCGCCCAAAAATTAGGCCCCGTAGGTCGGGGTGCCAAAACCCCCGAAATGGCCAAAAATCTGGTGGGCTATAGCCTTGGTGGGGGGCGTGGGCGAAGTTCGTCCGCCGGACTCGGAATGGCCCGAGAATTTGCGGGCAGCCTCCGTGTGCAAAAAATAGGCCACGGGCACAGCCGCGCCCAAAAATTAGCGCCCGAAGGTCGGGGTGCCAAAACCCCCCAAATGGCCAAAAATCGGGTGGGCTATAGCCTTGGTGGGGGGCGTGGGCAAAGTTCGTCCGCCGGACTTGGAATGGCCCGAGACTTTGCGGGCGGCCTCCGTGTGCCAAAAATAGGCCACGGGCACAGCCGCGCCCAAAAATTAGCACCCGAAGGTCGGGGTGCCAAAACCCCCCAGCGGAAAAATGGCCAAAAAACGGGTGGGCTATAGCCTTGGTGGGGGGCGTAGTCGAAGTTCGTCCGCCGGACTCGGAATGGCCCGAGACTTTGTAGGCGGCCTCCGTGTGCCAAAAATAGGCAACAAGCACAGCCGCGCCCAAAAATTAGCGCCCGAATGTCGGGGTGCCAAAACCCCCCAAATGGCCAACAAACGGGTGGGCTATAGCCTTGGTGGGGGGCGCGGGCGAAGTTCGTCCGCCGGACTCGGAATGGCCCGAGACATTGCGGGCGGCCTCCGTGTGCCAAAAATAGGCCATGGGCACAGCCCGCCCAAAAATTAGCGCCCGAAGGTCGGGGTGCCAAAACCCCCCAGCGGAAAAATGGCCAAAAATCGAGTGGGCTATAGCCTTGGTGCGGGGCGTGGGCGAAGTTCGTCCGCCGAACTCGGAATGGCCCGAGACTTTGCGGGCGGCCTCCGTGTGCCAAAAAGTAGGCCACGGGCACAGCCGCGCCCAAAACTTAGCTCCCGAAGGGCAGGGTACCAAAACCACCCAAATGGCCAAAAAACGGGTGGGCTATAGCCTTGGTGGGGGGCGTGGGCGAAGTTCGTCTGCCGGACTCGGAATGGCCGAGACTTTGCAGGCGGCCTCCGTGTGCCAAAAATAGGCGACGGGCACAGCCGCGCCCAAAAATTAGCGCCCAGAGGTCGGGGTGCCAAAACCCCCCAAATGGCCAAAAAACGGGTGGGCTATAGCCTTGGTGGGGGGCGTGGGCGAAGTTCGTCCGCCGGCCTCGGAATGGCCCGAGACTTTGCGGGCGGCCTCCGTGTGCCAAAAATAGGACACGGGCACAGCCGCGCCCAAAAATTAGCTCCCGAAGGTCGGGGTACCAAAACCCCCAAATGGCCAAAAAACGGGTGGGCTATAGCCTTTGTGGGGGGCGTGGGCGAAGTTCGTCCGCCGGACTCGGAATGGCCCGAGACTTTGCGGCCGGCCTCCGTGTCCCAAAATAGTCCACGGGCACAGCCGCGCACCAAAATTAGCGTCCGAAGGTCGGGGAGCCAAAACCCCCCAAATGGCCAAAAAACAGGTGGGCAATAGCCTTGGTGGGGGGCATGCGCGACGTTCGTCCGCCGGACTCGGAATAGCCCGAGACTTTGCGGGCGGCCTCCGTTAGATAAAAGTAGGCCACGGACACAGCCGCGACCAAAAATTAGCACCCGAAGGTCGGGGTGCCAAAACCCCCCAGAGGAAAAATGGCCAAAAAACGGTTGGGCTATAGCCTTGGTGGGGGGTGTGGGCAAAGTTCGTCCGCCGGACTCGGAATAGCCCGAGACTTTGCGGGCGGCCTCCGTTAGATAAAAGTAGGCCACGGACACAGCCGCGCCCAAAAATTAGCACCCGAAGGTCGGGGTGCCAAAACCCCCCAGCGGAAAAATGGCCAAAAAACGGGTGGGCTATAGCCTTGGTGGGGGGCGTGGGCGAAGTTCGTCCGCCGGACTCGGAATGGCCCGAGACTTTGCGGGCGGCCTCCGTGTCCCAAAATAGGCCACGGGTACAGCCAAGCACAAAATTAGCGTCCGAAGGTCGGGAGCCAAAACCCCCAAATGGCCAAAAACAGGTGGGCTATAGCCTTTGTGGGGCGTGCGCGACGCTCGTCCGCCGGACTCGGAATAGCCCGAGACTGCGGGCGGCCTCCGTTAGATAAAAAGTAGGCCCGGACACAGTGCCCAAAAATTAGCACCCGAAGGTCGGGGTGCCAAAACCCCCCAGCGGAAAAATGGCCAAAAATCGGGTGGGCTATAGCCTTGGTGGGGGGCGTGGGCAAAGTTCGTCCGCCGGACTCGGAATGGCCCGAGACTTTGCGGGCGGCCTCCGTGTGCCAAAATAGGACACGGGCACAGCGCGCCCAAAAATTAGCCCCGAAGGTCGGGTGCCAAAACCCCTAATGGCCAAAAATCGGGTGGGCTATAGCCTTGGTGGGGCGTGGCGGTTCGTCCGCCGGACTCGGAATGGCCCGAGACATTGCGGGCGCCTCCGTGTGCCAAAATAGGCCATGGCACAGCCGCGCCCAGAAATTAGCGCGAAGGTAGGTGCCAAAACCCCAGCGGAAAAATGGCCAAAAATCGGGTGGGCTATAGCCTTGGTGGGGCGTGGGCGAGTTCGTCCGCCGGACTCGGAATGGCCCGAGACTTTGCGGGCGGCCTCCGTGTGTGTAGGCCACGGGCACAGCCGCGCCCAAAACTTAGCGCCCGAAGGGCAGGGTACCAAAACCACCCAAATGGCCAAAAAACGGGTGGGCTATAGCCTTGGTGGGGGGCGTGGGCGAAGTTCGTCCGCCGGACTCGGAATGGCCGAGACTTTGCGGGCGGCCTCCGTGTGCCAAAAATAGGCGACGGGCCCAGCCGCGCCCAAAAATTAGCGCCCCAAGGTCGGGGTGCCAAAACCCCCCAAATGGCCAAAAAACGGGTGGGCTATAGCCTTGGTGGGGGGCGTGGGCGAAGTTCGTCCGCCGGCCTCGGAATGGCCCGAGACTTTGCGGGCGGCCTCCGTGTGCCAAAAATAGGACACGGACACAGCCGCGCCCAAAAATTAGCTCCCGAAGGTCGGGGTGCCAAAACCCCCCAAATGGCCAAAAAACGGGTGGGCTATAGCCTTGGTGGGGGGCGTGGGCGAAGTTCGGTCGCGCCGACTCGAATGGCCCGAGACTTATGCGGGCGGCCTCCGTGTCCCAAAATAGGCCACGGCACAGCTGCGCAAAAAAATTAGCGTCCGAAGGTCGGGAGCCAAAACCCCCAAATGGCCAAAAACAGTGGCTATAGCCTTGGTGGCGGGCGCGACGTTCGTCCGCCTCGGACTCGGAATGGCCCGAGACTTTGCGGACAGCCTCCGTGCGCCAAAAATAGCCACTGAGCACAAGTACTCCAAAAATTAGCTCCCGAAGGTCGGGGTGCCAAAACCCCCAATTGGCCAAAACGGGTGGGCCATAGTGGGCGTGAGGCAAGTTCGTCCGCCGGACTCGGAATGGCCCGAGACTTTGCGGGCGACCCCCGTGTGCCAAAAATAGGTTACGGGCACAGCCGCGCCCAAAAATTAGCTCCCGAAGGTCGGGGTGCCAAAACCCCCCAAATGGCCCAAAAAGGGCACAACCTTGAGGGGCGAGGCAAGTTCGTCCGCCCGGTCTCGGAATGGCCCGAGACTTTGCGGGGCGGCCTCCGCGGTGCCAAATAGGCCAAGGCGCAGCGCGCCAAAAATTAGGTTCGAAGGTCGGGGTGCCAAAACCCCCGAAATGGCCAAAAATCGGGTGGGCTATATAGCCTTGGTGGGGGGCGTGGGCGAAGTTCGTCCGCCGGACTCGGAATGGCCCGAGACTTTGCAGGAGGCCTCTGTGTACCAAAAATAGGCCACGGGCAAAGCCGCGCCTAAAAATTAGCACTCCGAAGGTCGGGTGCCAAAACCCCAAATGGCCAAAAACGGGTGGGCTATAGCCTTGGTGGGGCGTGGCGAAGTTCGTCTGGACTCGGAATGGCCCGAGAATTTGCGGAGCCGCCTCCGTGTGCAAAAATAGGCCACGGCACAGCCGCCAAAAATTAGCGCCCAAGGGGGTGCCAAAACCCCCCAAATGGCCAAAAATCGGGTGGGCTATAGCCTTGGTGGGGGGCGTGGGCAAAGTTCGTCCGCCGGACTTGGAATGGCCCGAGACTTTGCGAGCGGCCTCCGTGTGCCAAAAATTGGCCACGGGCACTGCCGCGCCCAAAAATTAGCACCCGAAGGTCGGGGTGCCAAAACCCCCCAGCGGAAAAATGGCCAAAAAACGGGTGGGCTATAGCCTTGGTGGGGGGCGTGGTCGAAGTCCGTCCGCCGGACTCGGAATGGCCCGAGACTTTGGTGGCGGCCTCCATGTGCCAAAAATAGGCTACAAGCGCAGCCGCGCCCAAAAATTAGCGCCCGAATGTCGGGGTGCCAAAACCCCCCAAATGGCCAAAAAACGGGTGGGCCATAGCCTTGGTGGGGGGCGTTGGCAAAGTTCGTCCGCCGGTCTCGGAATGGCCCGAGACTTTGCGGGCGGCCTCCGTGTGCCAAAAATAGGCCACGGGCACAGCCGCACCCAAAAATTAGGCCCCGAAGGTCGGGGTGCCAAAACCCCCGAAATGGCCAAAAATCGGGTGGGCTATAGCCTTGGTGGGGGGCGTGGGCGAAGTTTATCCGCCGGACTCGGAATGGCCCGAGACTTTGAAGGAGGCCTCTGTGTACCAAAAATAGGCCACGGGCACAGCCGCCCCCAAAAATTAGCACCCGAAGGTCGGGGTGCCAAAACCCCCCAAATGGCCAAAAAACGGGTGGGCTATAGCCTTGGTGGGGGGCGTGGGCGAAGTTCGTCCGCCGGACTCGGAATGGCCCGAGAATTTGCGGGCCGCCTCCGTGTGCAAAAAATAGGCCACGGGCACAGCCGCCCCCAAAAATTAGCGCCCGAAGGTCGGGGTACCAAAACCCCCCAAATGGCCAAAAATCGGGTGGGCTATAGCCTTGGTGGGGGGCGTGGGCAAAGTTCGTCCGCCGGACTTGGAATGGCCCGAGACTTTGCGGGCGGTCTCAGTGTGCCAAAAATAGGCCACGGGCACAGCCGCGCCCAAAAATTAGCACCCGAAGGTCGGGGTGCCAAAACCCCCCAGCGGAAAAATGGCCAAAAAACGGGTGGGCTATAGCCTTGGTGGGGGGCGTGGTCGAAGTTCGTCCGCCGGACTCGGAATGGCCCGAGAGTTTGCGGACAGCCTCCGTGTGCCAAAAATAGGCCACGGGCACAGCCGTGCCCAAAAATTAACTCCCGAAGGTCGGGGTGCCAAAACCCCCCAAATGGCCAAAAAGCGGGTGGGCTATAGCCTTGGTGGGGGGCGTGGGAGAAGTTCTTCCGCCGGACTCGGAATGGCCCGAGACTTTGCGGGCGGCCTCCGTGTGACAAAAATAGGCCACGGGCACATCCGCGCACAAAAATTAGCGCCCGAAGGTCGGGGTGCCAAAACCCCCCAAATGGCCAAAAAACGGGTGGGCTATAGCCTTGGTGGGGGCCGTGGGCGAAGTTCGTCCGCCGGACTCGGAATGGCCCGAGACTTTGCGGGCGGACTCCGTGTGCCAAAAATAGGCCACGGGCACATCCGCGCACAAAAATTAGCGCCCGAAGGTCGGGGTGCCAAAACCCCCCAAATGGCCAAAAAACGGGTGGGCTATAGCCTTGGTGGGGGCCGTGGGCGAAGTTCGTCCGCCGGACTCCGAATGGACCGAGACTTTGCGGGTGGCATCCGTGTGCCAAAAATAGGCCACGGGCACAGCCGCGCCCAAAAATTAGCGCCCGAAGGTCGGGGTGCCGAAACCCCCCAAATGGCCAAAAATCGGGTGGGCTATAGCCTTAGGCGGGGCGCTAAGATCGTGACTCGGAATGGCCCGAGACTTTGCGGGTGTCCTCCGTGTGCTGTAATAGCCACGGGCACAGCCGCACCTAAAAATTAGCACCCGAAGGTCGGGGGTGCCAAAACCCCAGCGGAAAATGGCCAAAAACGGTGGATTATAGCCTTAAGCGTGGGGCGTGGCGGTTCGTCCACCGACTCAGAATGGCCCGAGACTTTTCGGGCGGACTACGTAAGCCAAAAAAAGGCCACGGGCACAGTCGCACTCCAAAATTAGCACCCAAGTCGGGTGCCAAACCCTGCGGAAAATGGCCAAAAACGGTGGGCTATAGCCTTGGTGGGCATGGCTGTTCGTCCGGACTCGGAATGGCCCGAGACTTTGCGGCGGACTCCGTGTGCAAAAATAGGCCACGGGCACAGCCGTTCCAAAAATTAGCACCAAGGTCGGGTGCCAAAACCCCAGCGAAAATGGCCGAAAACGGTGGGCTATAGCCTTGGGGCGGGGCGGTTCGTCCGGACTCGGAATGGCCCGAGACTTTATGGCGGACTGGGTGTGCCAAAAATAGGCCACCAGGCACAGCGCGCCCAAAAATTAGCTTAAGGTTGGGGTGCCAAACCCCAAATGGCCAAAAACGGTGGCTATAGCCTGGGGCGTGGCGAGTTCGTCCGCGGACGCGGAATGGCCCAAGACTTTGCGGGCGGCTCCTCTGTGCCAAAATAGGCCATGGCACAGCCGCGCACAAAAATTAGCGTCGAAGGTGGGTGCCAAAACCCCAAATGGCCAAAAACGGGTGGGCTATAGACTTGGTGGGGGCTGAGTTCGTCCGCCGGCTGGAATGGCCCGAGACTTTGCGCGCCCAAGGCGCCAAAATAGGGGCAGAGCCGCACCAAAAAATTAGTGCCCTAAGGTCGGGGTGTCAAAAACCCCCAAATGGCCAAAAAACTCGTGGGCTATAGCATTGGTGGGGGGCTTGGGGCGGTTCGTCCCTGGACTCTGGAGGTGCCCGAGACTTATGGCGGCCCATGTGCTGTAATAGGCCACGGGCACACAGCCTTAAAA
Source organism: Citrus mangshanensis (assembly GCA_030449895.1). Classification (NCBI taxonomy): domain Eukaryota; kingdom Viridiplantae; phylum Streptophyta; class Magnoliopsida; order Sapindales; family Rutaceae; genus Citrus; species Citrus mangshanensis. The sequence continues at coordinate 8,889 of JASUUJ010000302.1, read as the reverse complement.
ATTAGCACCAAGGTGGTGCAAAACCCCCAGCGGAAAAATGGCTTCTAAAAACGGTGGGCTATAGCCTTGGTGGGCGTGGGCGTTCATTCCGCCTGACTGAATGGCTCCAGACTTTGCGGGCGGAGTGCTGTGTAAATAGGCCACGGCACAGCCGCGCCCAAAATTAGCGCCCAAGGTTGGGATGCCAAAACCCTGCGGAAAAATGGCCAAAAACGGGTGGCTATAGCCTTGGTGGGGGCGGGTTCTGTCCGCGGACTCGGAATGGCCCGAGACTTTCGGGGCGGACTCCGTGGTGCCAAAAATAGGCCAACGGGCACAGCCGCACTCCAAAAATTAGCACCCGGGAAGGTCGGGGTGCCAAAACCCCAGCGGAAAATGGCCGAAAACGGGTGGGCTATAGCCTTGGTGGGGGGCGTGGCGGTTCGTCCGCCTGACTGGAATGGCCCGAGACTTTGCGGGCGGACTGTGCCAAAGCATAGGCCACGGGCACAGCCGCGCCAAAAATTAGTGCCCGAAGGTTGGTGCCAAACCCCCAAATGGCCAAAAACGGGTGGGCTATAGCCTGGTGAGGCGTGGCGGTTCGTCCGGACGGACGCTGGGAATGGCCCAAGACTGCGCGCGCCTCTGTGTGCCAAAATAGGCCATGGGCACACATGCCAAGACAAAAAAAAAGCGCCGGTTGGGGTGCCAAAACCCCCCAAATGGCCAAAAAACGGGTGGGCTATAGACTTGGTGGGGGGCGTGAGCGAAGTTCGTCCGCCGGGCTCGGAATGGCCCGAGACTTTGCGGGCGGCCTCCGTGCGCCAAAAATAGGCCACGGGCTGAGCCGCACCAAAAAATTAGTGCCCTAAGGTCGGGGTGCCAAAACCCCCCAAATGGCCAAAAATGGGTGGGCTAAGCATGTGGGGGGCGGGCGAGTTCGGTGACTCGGAGGTGCCCGAGACTTTGCGGGCGGCTCCATGTGCAAAAAATAGCCACGGGCACAGCGCGCCTAAAAATTAGCACCGAAGGTCGGGGTGCCAAAACCCCAGCTGAAAAATGGCCGAAAACGGGGCTTATAGCCTTGGTGGGGGCGTAAGGCGAAGTTCATCCGCTCGGACTCGGAATGGCCGAGACTTATGGCGGACTCCGTGTGCCAAAAGGGGGCACAGCCGCGCCAAAAATTAGCTACCAAGGTTGGGTGGCAAAACCCCCGGAAAAATGGCCAAAAACGGTTTTATAGCCTTTACAGGGGGCGAAGTTCGTCCGCCGGACTCGGAATGGCCCGAGACTTTGCGGGCGGACTCCGTGACCAAAATAGGCCACGGGCACAGCCGCATCCAAAATTAGCAACCGGTCGGGTGCCAAAACCCCATCGGAAAAATGGCCAAAAAACGGGTGGACTATAGCCTTGGTGGGGCGTGGCTTAAGTTCGTCCGCTCGGACTCGGAATGGCCCGAGACTTTCCGGGCGGACTCGTGGCCAAGTAGCCACGGCACAGCCACGCCCAAAAATTAGCACCGGAAGGTCGGGTGCCAAAACCCCCAAATGGCCAAAAAGGGTGGCTATAGCCTTGTGGGGGCGTGGAGAAGTTCTTCCGCTCGGACTCGGAATGGCCCGAGACTTTGCGGCGGCCTCAGACAAAAAAAATAGGCCACGGGCACATCCGCGCACAAAAATTAGCGCCCGAAGGTCGGGGTGCCAAAACCCCCCAAATGGCCAAAAAGCGGGTGGGCTATAGCCTCAGGGCGGCGAAGTTCCTCTCGCTGACTCCGAATGGACCGAGACTTCTGCGTGGTGGCATCCAGGTGTGCTAGGCCACGGCACAGCCAGCGCCTAAAATTAGCGCCCTAAGGTCGGGAAAAAACCCCCAAATGGCCAAAAATCGGGTGGGCTATAGCCTTGGTAAGGGGCGTGGGGCGAAGATCGTCCGCCGACTCCGGAATGGCCCGAGACTTTGCTGGTGTCCTCCGGTGCTGCAAAATAGGCCACGGGCACAGCCACTAAAAATTAGCACCAAGGTCGGGGTGCCAAACCCCCGGAAAAATGGCCATGGTGGACTATAGCCTTGGTGGGGGGCGTAATAAGTTCGTCCTGACTCGGAATGGCCCGAGACTTTGCGGGCGGACTGTGGTGCGCAAAATAGCCACGGGCACAGCCGCATCAAAAATAAGCACCCTGAAGGTCGGGTGCCAAACCCCCTGCGGAAAATGGCCAAAAACGGGTGGGCTATAGCCTTGGTGGGGGCGTGTGTTCGTCCGACTCGAATGGCCCGAGACTTTGCGGGCGGACTCCGCAGCAAAATAGGCCACGGGCACAGTCACATTCCAAAAATTAGCACCAAGGTCGGGTGCCAAAACCCCCAGCGAAAAATGGCCAAAAACGTGGTGGACTATAGCCTTGGTGGGGGCGTGGGCGAAGTTCGTCCGCCTGACTCGGAATGGCCCGAGACTTTGCGGGCGGACTCCGTGGGGCAAAAAATGAGCCACGGCACAGCACCCAAAAAATTAGCGCTACCAAGGTTAGGGGTGCCAAAACCCCAAATGGCCAAAAACGGTGGGCTATAGCCTTGGTGGGGCGAAGTTCGTCAATGGACGCGGAATGGCCAAAGACTTTGCGGGCGGCCCCTGTGTGCAAAAAAATAGCCATGGGCACAGCCACACAAAAATTGGCGCCCAAGGTGCCAAACCCCAAATGGCCAAAAACGGGTGGGCTATAGACTCTTGGGGGCGTGAGCGAAGTTCGTCCGCCGGGCTCGGAATGGCCCGAGACTTTGTGGGCGGCCTCCGTGCGCCAAAAATAGGTCACGGGCAGAGCCGCACCAAAAAATTAGTGCCCTAAGGTCGGGGTGCCAAAACCCCCCAAATGGCCAAAAACGCATGGGGCTATAGCTGGTGGCGGCGGAAGTTCGTCCGACTCGGAATGGCCCGAGACTTTCCGGGCGGCCTCTGTGGGCAAAAATAGGCCACGGGCACAGCCGCGCCCAAAAATTAGCACCCTGTTCTGGGAGCCAAAACCCCTAAATGGCAAAAAACAAAGTGGGCTATAGCCTTGCGTGGGCGCGGCGAAGTTCATCTACGCCGGACTCGGAATGGCCTGAGACTTTTCGGGCGGCCTCCGTGGCCGGGTGAAAAATAAACAGGCCACGTGTACAGCCGCGCCCAAAAATTAACGCCCGAAGGTCGGGTGCCAAACCCCAAATGGCCAAAAATCGGGTGGCTGTAGCCTTGGTGGGCGGGGCGAAGATGCGTCCGCCGGGCCTCGGAATGGCCCGAGACTTTGCGGGTGTCCTCCACGTAACTGCCAAAATAGGCCACGTGGGCACAGCCGCACTCCAAAAATTAGCACCTAAAGGTTGGGGTGCCAAAACCCCCAGCGAAAATGGCCAAAACGGGTGGGCTATAGCCTTGCGTGGGGGGCGATGTTCGTTACTCGGACTCGGAATGGCCCGAGACTTCGCGGGCGGACTCAGCGGTGCTGCAAATAGGCCACGGGTACAGCGTTGCACTCCAAAATTAGCACAAGGTCGGGGTGCCAAAACCCCAGCGGAAAATGGCCAAAAACGGGTGGGCTATAGCCTTGGTGGGGGCGCTGGCGGTTCGTCCGTCCTACGGATTCTCGAATGCCCGAGACTTGTGGGCGGACTCCGTGCTGTGCAACAGCCACGGCACAGCCGCACCCAAAAATTAGCACCCAAGGTCGGGTGCCAAACCCCAGCGGAAAATGGCCGAAAACGGGTGCGCTATAGCCTTGGTGGGGGCGTGGCTGAATGGTTCGTCCGCCGGACTCGGAATGGCCCGAGACTTTGCAGGCGGACCGTGCCAAAATAGCTAGGCCAATGGGCACAGCCACAAAAATTAGCGTCTCGAAGGTCGGTGCCAAAACCCCAAATGACCAAAAACGGTGGGCTATAGCCCTTGGTGGGGGCGTGAGCCAAGTCTGTCCGCCGGCCTCGGAATGGCCCGAGACTTTTCGGCGCCTCCGTGGCGCCAGTGTAAAATAGGCCACGGTACAGCCGCACCAAAAAAAATTATTAGTGCCCTAAGGTCGGGTGCCAAACCCCCCAAATGGCCAAAAACGGGTGGCTATAGCATTGTGGGGGCGGGCTGTCTCTCGGACTCGGAGGTGCCCGAGACTTTGCGGGCGGCCCGTGGCAAAACAGCTAATGGCACAGCCGCACAAAAATTATCGCCTGAAGGTCGGGGTGCCAAAATCCTAAATGGGCTGCTAAAAACGGGTGGGCTATAGCTTGGTGGGGGCGTGGCGAAGTTCTCCCTGGACTGACCCGAATGGCCCGACCCCGGGGCCCTCCGTAGAATTAGTTACGAGCACAGCCGCGCTCAAAAATTAGTACCCCAAGGTCGTGGGTGCCAAAATACTCCAGCGAAAAAATGGCCAAAAACGGTGGCTATAGCCTTGGTGGGGGCGTGGGGCAAAGTTCGTCAACGCTCGGACTCGAATGGCCCGAGACTGTGCGGGCGGCCTGCGGTGTAGTTAAAATACGGCACAGTCAGCGTCTAAAATTAGCGCCCGAAGGTCGGGTGCCGAACCCCTGAAATGGCCAAAAATGGGTGGGTTATAGCTCGGTGGGGCGTGGCGAAGTCTGTCCACCAGCAATACGTAACTGAATCGAAGTACAACTCGTGGCGGCCTTGAAGGTCAGTGCCAAAATCCCCAAATGGCCAAAACCAGGCTATGCCAAAATACCCCAGCGAAAATGGCTCAAGGTGGGGCGACTCGGAAAGGTTCTCCGCAAGGTCGGACCTCGGAATGCCCATTTTATCTGAGATCTGCAGCCAAAAATAGGCAACGGGAACAGCTAAAATTAGCTAAATTAGCCACGGTGGGTTGGCACACGAGCGGTTCACAGCGAGACGCGCTGCCAAAATAGGCCACGGCACATAAATTAGCACCAAATGGCCACGGGTGGGCTATAGGTCGTAGCGTGTTTGCCTGCCGGACTCGGTGCCTAACACCCACAGCGAGCACCAATGTATTAAAAACGTTGGCCAGCCTGGTGGGGGCGTACGGCCCGTCCGAAGTGAAGCAGCCACGGGCACAGCCGCGTAGCACCCGGGTTCGGGAGCTCCAAAAACGGGTGGGCTAGCGCCTTGTGGGCTGGCTTAAGTTCATCCATTGACTCCGGAATGGCCTGAGACTTGTGCAGGCGGCCCCCGTGGCCAAAAATAGGCCACGGCACAGCCACGCCCAAAAATTGAACAAGTTCAAAGAAACCTCTAAATGGCCAAAACGGTTGCTATACCAAAGGGCGCGTGAAGTCATCCTTCCCGGACTCGGAATGGCCCGAGATTATGGCGGCCTGCGGTGCCAGGCAATGGAACAGCCGCCCACCATTAGCGCCAAGGTCGGGTGCCAAACCCCAAATGGCCAACTAAAAAGCCTGGTGGGGCGGCGGTTCGGCCCGCTCTGCCTCGGAATGGCCCGAGAACTTTATGGGCGGCGTCCGTAGCAATACGTAACTGGAACGAAGTACAACGCAGCGCAGCTGCTACTAAAAATTAGCACTCCATGGTCGGGTGCCAAAATACCCAGCGCTAAAATGGCTAAAAATGCGGCTATAGCCTCGTAAGGCAAAGTTCGTCTGGCTGACCTGAATTGCTCCGAGATCAGGCGGCGGCCCGTGTGCCAAAATACGCCACGGGCACGCGCCTAATAATTAGCTTCAAGGAATGGAAGGCCAAACCCCAAATGGCCAAAAATGCGAATATAGCCTCAAGCGGCACGGGCGGTTGCTCCAAATGCAGACTTTGAATGGCCCGAGACTTTGCGGCGGCTCAGGTACAAAAATTAGGCAACGGGAACAGCCAGCTTGTAAATTGAAGGCAAAATATATCGGGGGTGCCAAACCCCAAATGGCTAAAAACTAGCAAGATAATTAAGTTATGCCATGGTCACATCCACTGCCTCGAATGGCCTCGAGACTTTGCGCTGGCTCCTAGGCTGAAAATAGGGTTAATGGGCACAGCTGCTCTAAAATTAGCACCTGGAAGTTCAGGTACCAAAACCCCCAAATGGCCAAAAACGGCGGCTTATAGCTCATGGGATGCTGCGTACGGTTCGCCTGGCCGGACTCGAATGGTCTTATACATGCAGATTACCTCCGCGGTGCTAAAAAGAACAGCGGCACAGCCGAGGTCAAAAATTAGCACCGGTTTGCGCCAAACCCCAAACGGGCCAAAAACGCTGCCATAAACACCGCTGATACAATGAGTTCGTCCATTGACTTAAATGGCCCGAGACTTTATGGGCGTTTCTCCTGTGTGGCAAAATAAATACGGTGGCACAGCCGCGCCTAAAATTAGCACCTGAACCAGAGCCAAAACCCCAAATGTACAAACTGTGTGGCTATAAACAAGCGGCGTGGCTAAGTTCATCCGCTGACTCGAATGGTTTGAGATTTCATGGGCGGCCCTCCGTGTGCCAAAATAGGACACGGGCACAATAAGGCCTAAAAATTAGCACCCGGTTCAAAAAGCAAACTCCCAAATGCACAAAACGGCCGTTACAAATTTCACAAAGGGCGAAGTTCGCCTGCTGACCCCGGAATGGTCCAGACTTTGCGTAGCGGCCCAGGTGCTGCAATAGGCCACGGGCACAGCCGATTTCCAAAAATTAAAGCGCCTAGCGCCAAAACCCCCAAATGGCCAAAAACTATGCCAAGAGTAAATTCTCAGCGTGGCAGCATGGTTCGTCCATTGCCTTCGAATGGTCTGAGACTTGCGATGGGCGTCCGTGGTGCCAAAATAGGACACGGCACAGCTACCAAAAATTAGCCCTGGCTAGTCAGTGCCAAACCCCAAACGCCAAAAACCAGAGGGTTATATACTTGCCAAAGTGAAAGGTCATTCAATGGTCTGAATACCTGCTCCAGACCTCCGGGAGCCCTCCGTGGTGCTGGGTGGGCCAGGGCCACGCAGCGCAGCCGCGCCCAAAAATTAGTGACCCCAAGGTCGGGGTGCCAAACATTCCCAGCGAAAATGGCCAAAAATCCAAAGGGAAGGAGGCAAACAAAGCGGGCGGGGCTGTCGTCCGCCTGGCCCTCGAATGGCCTGAGACTCAAGGGACATGTCCGTGTGCCAAAATAGACACGGGCACAGCCGCCCAAAAATTAGCCCCAACGCCTGGGTGCCAAAACCCCAAATGGCCAAAACGCGGTGGCTATACCTCAAGCGGGCGGCGAAGTTCGTCCGCCCGGACTCGGAATGGCCCGAGACTCTGCGGCGGCCTCCGTGTCCCAAAATAGGCTAATGGCACAGTCAGCTACATTAAAAATTATATTATTCAAGGTCGGGGGAGCCAAACCCTCCCAAATGGCTAAAAATGTTGGTTAATATAAAATGCATGTGTATGTACATGTTCATCTACTGATCTTAATGGCCTGAGACTAAGGTCATTCCGTGTCCCAAAATAGCTAATGGCGCACAGCCACACTGAAATTAGCTATCCGGTTATCGGGAGCCAAACTCTCGTGTTTCACAAAATGGTACAAGCATAAATTTCATGGGGGCTGCTACAAAGACGCTCGTCCGGACTGAATAGCCTGAGACTTTGCGGGGCGGCCCAGATAAAAAGAAGCCGCTGACACAGCCGCTATCAAAAATTCGCACCCAAGGTCGGGTGCTAAACCTCAGCGAAAAAATACAAAATCGGGGGCGGCTTATAGCTCATGGCGTAGAACAACCTACTGGACTCCGGAATGACCCGTAGACTTTGCGGGCGTGCTCCTCGTAGGGCAAAAAATAGGGCACGGGTAATAAAGCCAAGGCTTAAAAATTTCCAAGCCCCGAAGGTCGGGGTGCTGCAGTCCCCCTAAAAATGGCTAAAAAAATCAAAGCGGCTATAGCCTCATGGAAGGCTGTTCCGCCCGCCGGACCTCGGAATGGTCTGTATATACTGCGGCGTCTGCGCCGAAAGAGCTATGGGCACAGCCGCTGGCTTTAAAAATTAGCTACTCAAGGCGTGGTACAAAACTTCAGCTGAAAATGGGCTATAAAATCGCTGGCTATAGCCTTGCCGGGCGCGGGGCAAAGTTCGTCCGCCGACTCCGAATGGCCCGAGACTTTGGCGTGGCGCCTGCGGTGCTGGGTGGTGAAGCCACGTGGCACAGCCTAAAACTTAGCGCCCAAGGGCAGGTACCAAAACCACCCAAATGGCTAAAAACTAATATAGCTCATGGTGGGCGTGCTTAAGTCATTCACGACTTTGAACTGGCCAGACTGTGATGGCTTTCCCTCCGGTGGTGCCAGGTGTGGCCAAGAGGACGGGCCCCAGCCACACTAAAAATTAGCTCTACATCAAAAGCAAACCCCAAATGGCCATAAAAAACGGGTGGGCTATAGTTCTGGTGGGGGGCGCATGGTGTTCACCATTGGCCTTGGAATGGCCCGAGACTTTGCGGGCGGCTCCAGAAGCAAAAAGAGCCACTGGCACAGCCACAAGTACAAAAATTATCGCCTGAAGCGTCGAAGGCTAATATCCCTAAATCCACAAACGGTGGCTATAAACGCTGTGGGGGCGTATGGAGTTCGCTCTCGCTGATTCTGGAATGAACGGCCCGAGACCTCCTAAAACTGCACAAAAATAGCCACCAGCAACAGCCGCCAGAAAATCAGTAGCACTCTAAGGTCGGGTACAAAATACCCCATGTAGAAACACAAAACGGTGGGATATAGCTCATGGGGGCGTCGAAACCGCTGACTCTAATGGCCCTCGATCTCTCATACTGGCCCCGCGGAGCGTATCACGCCATCAGGCACAGCCGCGCCCAAAATTAGCGCCTGGTCATGCCGAAACCCCAATGGCTAAAATGGGTGAAGCCATAGCCTTTGTGGGGCGGCGAAGTTCGTCCGCCTGACCCCGAATGGCTCAGCAACTGAACGAAGTATTAAC